>JAUZNJ010059203.1:0-56301 GCA_034780135.1 Jordanella pulchra
TGAAGATGGGTCGTGGCTGGGTCTTCCAGCATGATAACGACCCAAAACACACAGCCAGGGCAACTAAAGAGTGGCTCTGTAGGAAACATCTTAAGGCCCTGGAGTGGCTTTGTCTTCTCTGACACTTGTCTATGAATCTGAACTTCACCCATGCCTTAATTGGACCTTAGCCCTCCCATTTAACAGCAGGAATCATACCTTAACCGTTCCCTGGACACTTTGCACAGGCAAAAAAAAAAAAAGTGATTTTTGTGGCTGCAATTCAACCGACATATGTGTGGTTGCTCAAAATCTGGCCCAGATTTCTAGTGCCTGACACTTTTTGTTGCCTTGTTGAAATAAAGACAGTGTGATCGATTATGAATGAGGCGTTTGTACTTAGTTTTCACCTATTGCATATTTCACTGCTGGTGTTACAACTGAAAGAGGAAAATGCGGGAAAAAGTCACAGCTGCAATATTTTGTCATTTTATTTAGTCCCCGCAACATTGTTGCTGACTAAAGTTTGACTAAATCTAAAAAAAACAGCACTTAATGGACTAAAACTACGGCTAAAATCACCTGAAGCATTTGACTTACAAAGCCTCATGTTTAGTTCAGGATCCATCCCAAAAAACTAGATTCCCAGTAAGGTTGTTTTCTGGGGCAGGTTTGTATCCAGGTCCTCTTATTTAAGATCTTCCTTGGTGGTGGAAATAACAACACGGAACAAATGCCTCCAGGAATCTACTTTGGTTCCAGGAAAAGGTTCCTTCTGTGGAAACTCAGGAACAGTAGGCCGTCCTCAGCACTGGAAAAGGGAGATGCAGACAGGTTGGCTTTGACCCACCATTGGGAGCAGGAACAGGTACCTGAAGAGATGAATTTGCCTAGAAAACATTTGAAAAGAGCAGGACCTAGAAACAAGAACTTGAAGAAATGGGTCTTCTGTGACTCTGTCAGGCAGCAAAGGAACAGGGTACGGCTTCAGAGCAAAACTAATGTAGCATAACCACTCTGAACATTTGACAGTCACATATGGAGCCCATTATTCAGCCCATTTATTACCCACTAAGGTCTGCCATATGCATGTTGCTGGGGATGGGACACATAGCTCGGTGTGGAGACAAGTTAGAGGTTTGTTAGAGTTTGAGGAGAAGCATGATTTAAGAGGTTAAAGGTCAAGCAACCATTAGTCACTCATTGGCTATAGATTTGGAAACACATGGAGATAGAAGAGAAAGTGCAAAATCATGGAAGATTTAGTGTTAAGAAAGGACTTTACCCTCAGCAGCAGATGAAGTAGTAGTTAGCCAGGTGGATTGATTGCTGGGCTTGCAAGAACTAAACTCTCTGGAGCACTAATATATGGATGAATGTCACATCTTATATATGTGGCAAAGTTTTATGCCAAATATGGTTTATAGCAAACAGAAATGTGCATTCCCAAAGTAAACCTTTGTCAAAAGAGTCGCTTTCAGGCCACCACACACAGATCAAGTGATGCCAAATAGGAGAAAGGGGAAAACACTTAATGACTTCCTGAGAGTGAAGCAGGGTTATGGGATAAATGCAGCAGCATTGTATTATTGTTTACATAGGAAACAGACCTAACTGCACACCACCCATCCTGGACGCTGCAAACGCCACAACCAAGGTGAGAATTGTTTCTTCTCAGAGGATCAAAGACAGATTGCGACTTTTGTGGCTGCATCAATTACAGGGGAGCCGAGGAATAAATGCTACTCTTGATGGTAACTTGGCCCCAGGTCTGCAGAGCTATTTCCTTCTCCTCAAACAGAATTACAAATAACAAGGTGGACCAACTAACTGCCAAAATACTTGATTAGTTTCCTCCACAATGTGCCCTTTACTCGTTATCAACCTTGTGGATGGAGCGCTAAGTACGAGCTGTTCGTCACTTCTTTGGCATTAAAGTTCTAGGTGTGTGCTGCTGTTTGTGTGTGGCCTGTTCTTTCACCCCTCAAGGCTGTAATCGTTTGCTCTTCTCACATCCTATTTCTAGCAACAGCCCCAGGGCATTGCACTTCAACATCCTGCAGCTCAGGCCTGAGTGACCATAGAGCTGCCCTCTGACCTCCAGGGGCCCCCGCTCCCTGCACACTGAGAATGGAAAGAGGAACTGAGGGGCTGTGTTGTGTCTTAAAACTTCCCACAAATGGCGATAATAAAAACAGTGTTTGTTTACGTTCTCACATGGAGAGGGACGAGGAAGTCGGGGATCAGGGGAAGTTGGATGGGTGTAAAAGTTCATCAAGAGGCTCACAATCGGTGGCTTTAGAGTTATACAAGCTGCAAGTATTGTAATGTAATGACATTTATATTTATTGCTGTACCAGAGTGTGTGACTCTGCACGTGTATGTGTTTGTGTGGTGATTGCATGCCTGAGAGGGGACAGAGAACGGTGTGTCTGTTCTCTATAAATAAGCCTCCGGTTTAGAAAACACAGGGGGAAAAAAAACTAAATTTGGAGATAAATATTCAGAAAGTGCAAAAAATAACCAACTCCATGGAGGCGACAGGAAAGGATTAAACAGGTGGTGAGTGGAAACATGTTGTTACGACATGTTGGTGCATTTCTTTAAATACTGATGTGTTTGGCGAACTTCATTTTGAACAGCATAGGTTGGTTGTTTGCTTTAAAAGCATTTTAGGGTTTCAGATAGTGAACACATTAAACACATTCTTGGTGACGTTTACCAATTGATGCGCCAGTTGTTTTTTAGTGTGTGATAAAACCAGGTCGGTGATTAAGTTTGCAGTCTCTGCTTCCACACCTCCAGTCACATAAATCAGAATTTGAAACGATTCATGATTAAATTGTTACATATTCAAAGTCAGAACAAGTATTTTCTTGCTAATATGTCAAAGACCTACCCAACAAGTAATAAGGACACTCAAAAACATCCCACTCACGACAATTTCAGACACTTTGGAGGGTTTGTAAGCATGCCATAGGATTCCAGTGAAAACGTATTTCATAAAAGTCATTGCCAGAACTTTTTCATCATGTAGAATAAAAGTATTAATTGTACTGAAAGACAGAAATGTAGAATATAAGTGATTGCTTCATGATGGCAATGTTGACATGAAAGGATTCTGTACTAATAGAAATAGCAGATTGGAGTCACATGAGAAGGAGTTCAGGTGCTGCCTTCCAAGTAGTTCCATGATAGATATGGGAAATGGCTTCTTTTTTTTACCTAAGCCACAAAAAAATGAAAAAGAAGCAAAATTAGGACAAACATCTGTCAAGTGTTTGTGTGGTGCTGAATAAAGGAATCAAAGATGCTCGGAAGCCATACAGAGATTGGCTCTTCTGTTATAAACTGGTTAGTTACACTTACTGGCCGGGAGGAGTTAAACTTGTTGCTGTCACCTTTAACTTTGACTAGGCCACTCTAATATCTTCTCTTGGTTTGGTTTAAACCATTCAGAGTTGACTTGCTGGTGTATTTGCTGGATCATCTTGGCAGTATAATCCTAATTCAGGAATTAATGATCAAACTTTCAGTCCCAAAGTTTTCTACTAGAGAGGAAATTTAATGGATTGTTTTGAGAAAATTGCCCTGCACTCTGCATGCATTCCTGTGATGTTCCTTTTCTAAAGTGCTTTGTTAGTTTGCAGCAGATCTTACCCAGCGCACACCTTCCATATGTTTTTCTCTCATCAGTAAATACTTTTGAAAAGTCCTGATGTTTATCAAGCTATTTTCTTTTTATATTTCAAATGTGAGCAAGGTCTTGAAGTTCTTTTACCCATAAGTTTTTTTCCTTCAGTCCCAGTTTCTTTTTTATCACTGAATCATTAACACAGTTTCATAAATGAGGCCTGGTTCCTTTGCAACCTGCTGGAATAGGTGTAGATGCTTCAGTGGAGGAACTTTGGTAGGTTGGTCACTCCTGGTAGGTTCACCAAAGGTCCATGTTTCTTATTTGTTGATAAAGACTGTCCCTGCTTGTAAAACCCAAACCTTAGAATATCTAAAGCTCAAAAGGCTGAAAAAATTTCTAATCTGTACTTTAGATCATGGTGCTGCTTTTCAAAATGTTTTAAACAAAATATATTCAAGTATGTTAAGACATAAAATCACTTGAAAATATATATTTTTAATCTGCCCAGTCTGTATTTGTCTAATGTGAAAAAACATTTGTTTATCTGTGAAATTTCAAAAAGGTAAAGGTAAAAGTAGAATGTGTCTAAAAGGATAAACATGTTTTTTTTTTTTTTACCAGTTTTACTTCTATTCTCTGTCTTTCTGCATCTTTTCTCAGTTATATGGATCTTCTGTGTTTTGTGATCTCCAGCTGATAAGTTCTGTTTGCTCTGCTTGAGGTTGAGCTATTATCAATAGCCCTGTAGGTGTTCTTCCATTCCCTGTCACATGTGCAACGTCAAACCTTTTACTCTGCTCTCTGTCACTGGCAGGTAAAGCTGTCATGAAAATGGATCCAGAAATACCCTCGACCCCAAGTCTGATTACTGGCTAGCTTTGGTAACTGGTCAGATCATGATTTCAGATGACTGACAAACCAAAAGAAAAGTAATCGTACCAGTTGATCCTCTGATGTTTGTTCAGCTAAAACAATCCTACTCCTGACGGGGCGCATTGATCGATGCAGAAAAACAGGAGATGAAGGCAAGAGCTGCACGCTGAGGTGAACAGGTAGAGATGAGAGAAGCAGTGTTTGGTTGACACTTCAAATGTTTACACCTGGATGTGTTGGGGGAAAAAAACTGAGAAACATTAGTATTAATTTCATACCAAAAACAATACGCTGAGTTTCATTAAAACCCACCATTTGCTCTTAAATACTCTCGCAGAACACAACTTTAGCAGAGTGCCTCTAGTGGCGAAGAAAAACGTCACAATACCAAATACTAAAACAAACAAGCCTCAAGGAAGGAAAAAAAACAACCTAGTTGACCTTCATGGTCGGAAAAAAAATACTGTGAAATATTTCGATGATCTGTTATCCTGTTGTGTGGAGGAGGATCCTGCACCTGCTGTGGTGAGACTAGAAGAGCAGCAGACTGGTGGAGGTGCACCAAGTTCCAAGACGTATCAAACAACATAAAATACTTGTTTTCCAGCCCTACTCCTTACATATATCCCACCATCAGAAGCTCCCAGCTTCCTCTCTGTGCTCTCTGCTCAGGCTTTCACAGATATTCCCCTCAAGGCCGCCTCTCTGTCTGGTTAGCACATCCAAGCTCACGGCTTAAACTACACATTTGGAAAAAAAAAAGCTCTGCATCCATCCCTCCTGTAAGCTTCTCTAGCATGTTTTCCTTCTAAAGGCAGCATTTCAACATTTTAGGAAGTGCTGCTGATATTTTCCAGCACACTAAAGAGAAAAATACACGCTAATGACAGTAAAGTCGGTTTAAAGCTATTCCCAGAGCAGAGCTGATGCATGTCGTTCGCTTAATGGTTGTAATATTACAGATTTTGTGAGCTCTGAACATTAAGTGTTTTGTGTTGGATTTTTTGTTTTTGTTTTCACAGTTATTTGAATAAAAACATCATAATTACAACCTTTGTTGGAGGAATTTGGATTCTCCTTATGACATTTTCTAGTACACCATCACCAGTGAAGGTTAAGGTAACAAATCCATGGTGTTGTCTTTTTATTAATGTTTGGAACAGATCCTCTAAACTAATTGTACTTTTTTCAGATATTAATATCTTTATTGTACATTAACAGCTGTGTAAACCAGTTGCCCAGAGTTTACAGTACAGAAACTAAGTGATTAAAAAAACTGTTTCTTTTCTCTTTGTGGTCTCCTCACACCTGCTGTTCTTAAAATAGAAAATGGTTTGATGTAGTATGTTGCCACACCTTTAAGCCTAACTATCCGTCACTTTCAATGTATTAGTTTTACTCTGAGACCAACCATCTAATACAAACCTACAGGGTGTGTTAAAAGCTTTAAAGTAAATTTCCAATTCTCTGCAGATGCATAAAGTCCACCTCTTGTCCTTCCTATTACAGGGTTAAATAACTGTATGAAAACAAAAAAGATTTGGCTTTTTCTACATTTTTATCTCTGCCAATGAGGTTATGTTTTCATGGGCATTAGTTATGACAACAGCATGACAAACAGTTATCCGGATCATCACCAAAATCTACTCATTGGTTAATGGTTATAATAAGCCCCTTCTTTTAAAATTTGAGCAAAATCCACCAAAAGCTTTTGAAGTTATTATGAAAATAGACAAAAAAAACAAAAGAAAAACAAACAAGCTGCTTGGTCGAGGTCTGCGCTCTCCGAGTGCTTTTCTAGTTCTAGGTTTGTTTTTATTTTACTCTCAGTTGCAAAAGGTGTAAAGAGCACCATCATTAGTTTGCTTTCTTAATAGCGTAATCGAGGTAGCAGGTTTACACTTTGTTGATACCTGTGCTACAAGCAGGAAAGCATGTATAGTTCCTAGCTCTGATCCTTAAATCTGCTGTCTCATGTTTGACTAGCTTGTTCTCCCAGCATCAAGCCTCAAAGCTTCCAGTAATTCGGCGTCAGCCGTCAGGACGGCCTGCTGGGAGCTTCTGAAGTACTGAAAGGTGAAAGAGCAAAGAACTGCAAAATAAGCCTCTCAGCAGTGACAGTGCTACCTGCGCTCGCTACATCAAAAGGCTGAACAGAAACCAGCTGGAAGGTTTTACAGACCTGATCTTGCTGAATATGTAGACTGAAGGGTTCAGAGCATAAACCCACATATTGACATGAATCTGTATGAAGTATGAAGGGGGCAACCAGTAGATGAAGGGGATGACATGAGGCTCACTCAGTTATTTGGGTACAATGAGCAAAAGCATTTTATACAGATCTTATCTGATCAACCAACATGGACGCAGCACTTTAAGTGGAAGGAAAATGACTCATATTTTCTAAAATGTTGCTGGAATACAAAACCATAAAAGCTTGTTGTGTGTTTTAATTATATGGATATGACTAGATAATATTCAGACCAGTTCAATGTCCGAATAAATGCAAAGTAACACATCATGCTAAAAGAATGGCATGACGCAGCAGCAAATCTAACACAATAAATGGCCGTCCCCCTAAAACGACTGGCCTGTTAGGAGACAATTGATGAGAGGTGCTGCCAAAGGGCCCTGTGGTAACTCTGGAGGAGCAGCAGAGAAGCACTGTCCAGGTGGACTTCTGCTAGTGCCTTTACAAATCTAGCCTTTAAAAAAAAAAAAAAGTTGGAAGGACAAGGTCATTGTTGAAGGAAAACTATAAGAAATCCAGGTTGGTTTTCTCACAAACCATGTAGGAGGGATAAACATGTGGAGAAACTGTAACCCGGTCAGAGGAAATCAAAAATGGACATTTTAGAAAACCAACATCTCACATAACTCTGAATATATATTCCTCACTCTGAAACACAGAGGTGGCAGCTTCATGCTGCAGGGATGCTTTTTTCTCTGTGAGAGAACGATGCAAGTCCCAGATGATGGAAAGATGGTTAAATACAAGACAATACCGGAAGGTAACCTGTTAAAGGATGTAGAAGACTTGAGGGTGAAGGAGGTTCGCCTTCAGCAGGAAAACAACCCTAAACATGAGGCTAGAGCTGCAATGGCATGGCCTAGTCAAAGCTTAGGTCTAAATACAATTGAGACTTTGTTACCAGAGTTGAAACTTGGTATTTACAAATGTTTTTATTCCAGTCTGACTGATCTTGAAATATTTCACTGAGAATCTATCAGAAAAAAATAGATAAGAACAAATAACTTCTGTAAACATAAAAAGACTCACAAGAATAAAAATATCTGTGGTTGAATATAAAGAAATTTTGCTGTAATGCTTATAAGGATTTCATGGGACCCTAAATACAGTGAAGGTTTCCCTGGTACAGCTGCACATATGTCTTTAGGAGCATTTAGAGGAGCTCCCATTACAGCATGTAGAAGGATGTATGGTCACAACCCAACCACACAGACCGAGAGATGAACAGACATTCTGTCACAGCGATGCAGCTGAGGAGAAACCTAACGGCAAAGTGACACCTGTGCAGAAGAGAGCTGGGGAGATTGAAATCAGCAGGGGAGCTACAAAGATCACACACAGTCCTCATTGTTCAAGTTGTTTCAAAATCTATCTAAAATATGTGAAATATTTCAACTTCCAATGTGTTTTTTTCCTACATTTGACTCAAAATACAGATAAAACAGAGAAAAGCATCAAATGGATTGATGTGCTTGTAAAAACCGAGGCAACAATGAAATTGACCCAATGTGCAGAAGCAGAACCAAAGGCAACAGTACACCTCTAATTATAAGTTTAAAAAGCTCATCTCTCTATCCTTCAATTTTCCACTGAAACTTTTTCAAAACGATGGCAGAAAGAAGGAGTAAAGGAGAGAAAGATCCTTCGTCTTCTCTGCTCCCCGAGGAAGGTGCTAGAAAAAAGAACAACAACAGTATAAAGTATAAAAGTAAAATGGCTTTCATCTCTGCGGGAAACTTAAATCCTCAGTGCTGCTGCTGCCAAATTTTAAATTAAAAAGGTGGAGCGTTGTGATGCTCAAACAGCACAGTAATGTGCTGTGAGCAGACGGATGCTCGCTCATGCCTGAACATTGCTCATGAACCTTTTTGCCTTTTGGATGAACCCAAACGAATGAAAAACACGATATTAAACACATAGACCCAAACATCCTTTGGTCACAAGAACTGAACAGACCTTAGGCACCTTTTCAATCCAGAAATACTGAATCTCTAAGCTTTTTTTTTTAAATCAAATTGCTTTAAGGATAGAATTTGTAGTAGAAAAAAACATTTATAATTGAGATGCACTCTGTCAGTATTGTAAACCAATCATTAACGACTATTAAGTCTTGTCTTAAAATTATATCTAAAATATCTGTTATGTTAAACTCAGGTGTTTTGGGAGAAATAAAACCAAAACATGGTGGTGAAAGTATCATGCTGTGGGAATGCTTTTCTAAGCTGTTCAGAGGTGATTAGACGGTGGATGGAGTTAACAGTGCAAACCAGTTAATCAGTGAAATTCATTTTTAAACAGGACAAACACACAGCTGGAGCTGCAATGGAACAGTTCAATTCTAATTTCATTTATATGATTAAACGGTCTAGTCAAAGCCCAGCTCTAAATCTAATCCAAATGAGAATCTCTGATGGCCTGAGTTGTGTTGGAAAAAGGAATAGATATTGATTTCAGATGTTCTGACCTGGGGAGAGACAAAACAACGGAAGTCATACTGTTTAAATATTTATTTGTAAAAATATAAGGAACCCTGAAATATTTTTATCTAACTTTGTGATTTTTTTCTGTGCTGGAACAATGCATTGTAGTCTGTTGATAATATGAAAAAGGTGTGTTTATTCTTACCAAACAGCAGAACCAAAAGGGGTTTTCCCGCTTTGACTTTATTTTACACCTTGGTTATAACTTCGTATCCATCTTTCATGGTTACCTGTTAGAAGGGGTCTTTAAAATTAACAGCCAATGAATCTTATTCAGGCGAATCTACACCACTTTCAGAAAAGCAGGAAGGAACATATTCAGGTTTCTTGAGTGAGAACCCTTTATGACCCTCAGTCTGGTATTTTCTCACTACAAAGAACTCAGTTATCGCTACATCTCAGACTCTGGAGGCTACTTTGGAAACTAAAAGTCTCCTCCAGCTTAATGGGATAATAAAACCATAATGGACCTAAGAAACCACACCAGGAATGAAGTCATGTTGGTGCTGCTGCCTCAGAGAGCACATCACAGAGCCGGAGCATTAAGGAGGCACAAACAGCTGTGATTAAACCGAGGGTTGATGATGATCCTCTGCCTTGACACAGCCTCATTTGGTCTCGTGGTTGCTTGCATACCTTGGCTTCCAGCGGGCAAAATACCCCTAGGGTTCCTAAAATACACGGCAGGCTTATCCAGTCAGCGAGCAGCAACGAGGCCAGGCTGCAAGCCTGAACAAGCTGGTCAGCAGAGCAAGGTAGCAGTCAGGTTGGGAGGTATATCAGCAGCGACTTGTTTTGCAAAACAAATTAAAAGCTTATTTAGTGATTGTGTTATTTTATAAAAAAAAACAAATAAAAAAAAAAATTTAAAATGAGTGAATGCTTAAATGCGGATGGACCATCTTTGTATTTCGAGCAACCTGTTCTGAATCTTACGAGCACTTCTAAAACAGCATTGGAGTTAATTTGGGAATCAAGGCTGATTAGGCCACTGGGGTCACCGAGGTTGAGTTGAGGACTATTGAGAACAAAGATGTAATAGAATCGAGTGACACCTAGTGGCCACACACAGTCGCTGCATGAAGAGAGCCATTTGTTTCTTTAATTTAGGTTCTAATACAGTAAAACTAAAATTATAAAAGACTCTATAAAAGGTTCTCAATAAAAGTGGATAGCAAGATTCCTGATAAAGATGTAAAGCGAACTGTATTCAGGATTTTCCTTTTGTTAAGCTGCTTATCAACTCGAGACCGTGGTAAACTTTAACTGAAGAAAAAACAAATGCTGGACTATTGTTGGAAAAAGTGAGGAAGGACATAATCCATGTTATTATATAAGTTGGGTACCAAGTATTTGTGTTGTGCAGACTGTGCAGCTTTTCCTCAAGGAACGTTAAACTTTATAGAGGTGCACATTAGCTGAAGGGTGAATAAAATCCCCTTAAACTCCAATAATTTACTCAAATGTTTTAATCTGCATGTAATAAATCACATCAAACCAAAGGCACATCTGGACACAGATGTGTGCATGACATCAAATCTTTAATACCAATAACTCTCCTCATCAACAGCTGCAATCAGACACAAACAATTAGAAAAAAAAAACATGAACAATGCACTGGACTGATGGCTGCTTAACATTATGGACATATAGACAAATTAAACAGTACAGAAAGTCTTCTGGTATATATATTTTTTTTACTATTAGTGTATTTTAAAACAAACCATGTTAAACTACAGCAGTTATTATAGATTTGAATCAATAGCCGGAAGATGATTTCCTTCTAAAAGCTTTTAGATTCTCCAAACATCACGTCTGATTACAAACTTCAGTGACCTGCATCATCCAGGCGGTAAACATTTAACTGCAGGGTCAGAGAGGTATCTATCTATAAGCAAGAATTGTTTTAACTTCATGTAAATGAATGGTGCAACATCCGACCTCCAGAGGGCGCCTCAGGGATTGATCCATTGAGAGCAGACAGTTAATGGCTGCTCCTTCACCTTTGGATGTTTCACTCAGTTTAACCGGCTTGTTTCAGTTCCTCCCACAGCTGATCTGCAGCCCAGAGAATAACCAGAGGATGATAAACAGGCTGTGTCGTCATCTGAGTCTGGGGAAGATTCTGATGAAAAGGATCATGCTGATAAAAGTGAAGGAGACCAGGATGAGCATCAGCCACAGCAGCCAGTTAACAGACTTCTTGGAGTGCTGCTCCAACCGCTCAGACTCCGTTTTCAGCTTTTCAAAGTTAAGGTCAGCTTGACGCATGGAATGGCTCAAGGTCTGGAGAGACAAAAAAAATACATTTGCATCTAGGCCAAATTAAAGAGTCATTATGATGTTTCTGGTTAAAGAGTAAGAACAGGTGAGGCTTTAAGAGATGTTTTGTAAGTTTTTACTGAAGCTTTAAAATGGAATATAATCCAAGTGAAAAAACATATTTTCACTTTAACACCAAAAAGATTTTTTTTGAAAATTCTAAACAAAACAAGAAGTAGATTAATTTTATAAAGATTAAATATATATTTGCTCTTTTTGCAAAAATTATAATTTAATTTTGCTACACTGAAAAGCCCTAATTAGATAATATTCAGTCCAGATCTGCCTGGATACCTGATTGTCCTGTTTGATGATGTTTTGAGCTGCTAAAGTGTTGTTCTTCAGATTCCTGGCCAGGTTGAGCATGTCCTCCGCCAGCTTCTCCTGCAGGTTGTGATGGTGTTGCAGGACAGCGTCCAGCTCGGCTGCAGACTGGCGCTCATCCAGGGGAAGGCCTCTGCATGATTTTTAAAGAGTTAGGTTGAGTCAACAGGAGAATCGTTGGAACATTTCTTTGGTCAAGCAGGGATGTTACCTTCTATTTCTTAGGTCTCCATCTGTTGTACCTGAAAACATGGACACCTTCTTAGAAGGTCCTGCATGGAAAGATGCTGAAAAACTCTTAAAAGTTCGGAAAATTTAAGAGACTCTTACCTTTACCAGACAACCGCTGTGGAGTGAAAACATGAAAACACAATTTTAAACATATCACAGCTCTTTTAAATACACTTTTTCCCTCATAAAAGTGAGATGAGAAAGTTATTCATAAATATGACTATAACCCTATTTGTTGAACAGCATGTCAATCATCTCACCGTGCCGAGCAGCTCGTCTCTCATCTCCCCTGTACATCTCGCTTTTGACTGAATGTGAACCGTTTTGGTGGCTGGCATCCTCTCATTGGCTATCGTAGGCGTACGACCGGGAGCAAGGAACTGATTGGCTAAGGCCTTTTCTGTTGGGGAAGACTAAGAAAGAGCAGCAGAGACACCAAATGTTAAAAGGAGTGAAACAACATTAACAGAATGAGATCTAAAAAGCTTCTTTGGTTTGCAGGTTGGTATCATATAGTGGGCCCCGGATCTCAATTGTTGGATCAATAATCATGCTTTTGGTCAAGGGTGTGATGAAATCAATAAGTCAATGGAATTAGCTGAGGTACATTCAAGAGACTTGTTTCTTACCAAATGACATTAAATGTTAAGGCTAATTTTAAAGGAGTGTCTTTAAGTTACATTAAACTGCATTGGATGACTAGACTGTATGGAGTAGATGAGTCTGATTGAAATGATCAGAAGTTGTTAGATAAAGTAAAAGGTCTAAAATCTTACCAGCTTCTCTGCCTCTAGAAGTCCTTTTAGAAAATCGACTTTTCTTGTATATTCCGTCAAGATCTCTTGTGTTGGTTTGCTGCAAGAAGACAACTACTGAGGGATCAGAAAGCTACTGTAACAAGTCTGTGTCCACAGTGACAGAGCTTTGTCTACCTAAACAGGTAGAAAATACTTCATCAAGTTTCAAGTGAGTGTAAGAAAAAATTAAACAAAAACTACAGAAAAATAAAATTCAAGTGTAGTCTTACCTTGGGTTTTTCCTCAGAGCCACTAACATGTCTTCCAGAGCTGCAACATACTACAGTAAAAAACAAACAAAATAAAAACAGTAAATGCAGAAACTTACTTTGAATGTTTGCCAATAAAAGTTTTAGAATGTTGTTTTTTTTTTAAGTAGTGATAAACATGAAAAGCAAAAGGCATGTTTAGCAAGGTTGTGGTTAAAATCTAACCCATAAAAAAACTACATGGAGGTCTGTTTTTAATTCACCTTTATACTATCTGCAGAAATGAACACAAATAATATGAAATATTTCTATCTTACAGTAAATAAGGTCTGATATCTTAAGAAAGTTTAACATTAGACTAAATGGAACAAATAATCATTGCTTGTGGACATTTTAAAGTTGCATGAAACATGATTTCAGAAAGTTAGAAGCTCTCCTGTACAAACACACCACACAGGATTCACTATTGGCTGGTTATTTCACTCATTCGCTTTTGGATCAAATGAAAATGTATTTTATTGTATTTTAGTAAAGACAAGAAGTTTCCTGAACCCTAAGAGGTTTTGTAGCAGCCATGTGTCAGTTTTTACATTGATAGTAGAACCACAATTATCAAATAAAAGAATGTCCAGAAAATAAACAATTTTATAAAATGATGCCTGAGATGCTAAAGACTGCAGTTTAATAAATAACTAACAATCAACATAAAAAATGGATCTGAAATAGTTAAATACATGGTTACAAGGTGTTGAAAGAAGGATGAACAGTGATCATATTGTTCAATGCCGAACAGATATTACATAAATAATAAAGAGAAATCTGATAACTTAAAACCTAGAGGCTGTAAAAACAGACAGAGTTACTTTTGCTGTCAAAGCTAAAATGTTTGAGCTGCTTCAATGTGAGCATGATTAAAGGATGCATCTATGTTTTGGGTTTTTTTTCCCACAAAACAACAAAAATGGTTGTCTCAAAGCAGCTATACAAGCTAAAAACAGACTTCTATGTAGAGCTGGATAATATTTTATATCAATATATCACATTATGGTTTAATTCAATATTGGTGATATGACTTACATACATTTTCAATATTTCAATATACATCACAGTCTATAAACATAGCATTGGTCACTGACTGATGTTCCAGGTTTTCATGTAGTTTTATGCGTCTTTGTTTTTGCAAAGCTAATATTTCTTAAATGTTATGTTGGCGGATTTTTATTAACATTGCAAAATATTAGTCAAAAGTTTGAATTCATCTGTTGTAGGTATTCTTGGTTGTCTTTTTAAGGCTTTCATAAGAAAGAAATATATCGTGCTAAAACTTTGGGGCATATTTTCCAGCCCTAATTCTATGGTTTGAAGACTAAAGAACTATTATCCCTCACTAATAATACGTTATTATCCAATTAAAGTGGATCCCATATGAGCCATTATCAAAGAGCAGACTCAAGGCTAATACACTAGCAGTATATTATGCTCGTATGAACAGGGGTCGCTATAGCAACTCATTGCAATTGCTTACAGACTTGGAAAAGTTTACTGAAGCAACTATTTTTTATTAATATCATACACACTTTAATATATCAGTCACTTTTGATCCAGAGTTATTATTTGAGAAGCTAAGAACTTTAAACAGTAAATGATAACTTTAACGGATATTAAGTTTGGCTTTTTTAAACAAAAGTATAAATAGAATTAAGCAACCGCAAATAAATTGTCAAATCCTAATGTTAAACTTGGTGTCATTCGTTTAAAAAAAATGAAAAAAAGAACAAAAAGGGGATTAAAGCTTATTACCCAAAGGCTGCTTTCTGACGACGTGGCTAACAGAGCAGCTAACTATAACAGTCCACTACAGTTCAAACGAAAGTCCTTCTTGTAACAACAGATTACCTTCTCCAATCTCCATTCCTCTTCCCCTCGTTTTTCCGACGCCATGGATTCACAGCGGGACAACAATCTAATAAAATTAATCTCCAGTCTGGATGACGCCATATTGGAAGTGAACAATGTCGCAGCCGTATGACGAACGTCGACTAGCTGACGTAAAGCTCGGCGCCCATAGACCTCCATTGATATGTAATTAACTATAATTTTTAGTTTTTTTCCTCCAAGCATGAACCCCTTACCTTATTCTATTTTCTACAATGCAATTTTGTTTGCATTTTCCTTTTCTAAATGCTATATTCCTGTATTTATTTATGATAGATGCATTTGCAGCACCTCAGTACCAAAACAAATCCCTCCTACATGGCATTTCTGATTAAAAATAACAATCATTAAATACTTCTTTAAAAATTCAGAGTTCAGATATAAATGGTATGGATTCTTGCAAATAAACTCCATCTTCTGTCAACTCATTTGGTTACAGAGTATTGGTGTCACAGTTTCTTATTTGGATTATCTCTAAGACCCACATCCGGTATTGTATTCACATCTGTATCCCCAATTAGATATGTCCCTCAGCTTCACGCTGAAGCAAGAGCACAACACAGCACCTACTTATAGACACAATTGATGTTTTGTTTCCCAACTGCCCAAGGTGTTACCTCATTAAAATAACTGTTAAAAAACAAAGTCAATCAGTGAACCGGATCTGCTTACTTTAAAGTGCATATATCCACCCAAACCCTGTGCATTCATTTTTTCATGGCTCAGATTTTTGTTGTTTTCTGTAGTATATGGCTCCTCCAGTGTACCGGAGTCAAAGTGCACACTTCCAGTCAGAATATCCACACTTACCCTGAATGAAATTACACAATTCTAATTACTCGTGTGGAAAATTAAATTGAAACTAATGAAGGAACAGAAACAAATAGATAATTCATCAGGTTAGTCTCCCCTCTTCAACTACAGGTCAATGAACACAACCTTTTAAACCTGTTGCTGCTCATGATCAGTGCTCACAATGCTATCAGTGACTTATTTAGAAGTGTTGATAAAGTACAGGCTGTCTGCTTCCAAATAAACCAGGGGGGTCTAAAGCAGAGGCTGGAATCCATGTCAGCCTTCAGTAGAATTATGGATGAAATCATGTTTGCCAGTTTAGGCAATTGATGCAGATGCATATTTACAAATGTTATTTAAAAAAAAAATAAAGGTTTAGCACAGAGGACTTGTCCTTTATCAGTCATGTTTTTGCATTTACTTTTAAATTTGGCTTCATGGTACATATGACCACAAACATCCATTGAACTTTACTAAAAATAACCCCCTGATGCTTTGACCATATAACCGGATCTTCTTGCTGCAGAAGATCCACAAAACTAGAAAAATGACCCCAAAATGAAGAATTTTAAGCAGTGATATACAGATCCCTCGTCTACAGAAATCAGACTACTTTGCTTGGTTAATCAGCGCATTGTCAACTTTATAGTTAAGTAACATTATATTTTTTTAAACTGCTCAAGAGCAAATCTAATGTGCAAATTGATTAAACTAAAAAAAAAAAAAAAAAAGTCGTGGATCTAATTATTCTACCATTATGACGTAGTAATATAACAGAAACCTGGGTAGTCCATAAGAAAGGGAAGGGCACCGACAATAAACGATTAAAAACTGCAGGACAACCTGTCAGACTAAAGGAAATGTTTCATGGAAGTGCAAAACATCCCGACAGCATGATACTACGGTCATCAGGATTGTAAGGTCCCACTTCCTATTAAATGTAATCAGTGTTGCTATGACACTCTTACCTTAAACCAGAGGACATGTCAGTAAAAAAGATCCTTGTTTATTATGGATTTGCAAATTTAAAGCTGGCATTTTAGGTAACTTTTACGATGACTTCCTCTCTGGCCTTTCAGGAGAGAACGACATTTCTTTGCTTTTAATGTGGGACTTATATTCATATTTCACACTAAAAGAAAACTTCCTCAAAAGTAGAAGGTCTGTAAAATCCAAATTGGGTTTAAACATCTTGCATGTGGTCCAAATTCCTCTTAGTAATATCTTGTTTTAACTCCCTTAAACCCACTGTCGTATCACACAGACACACAAAAAAGATTGAGATGTTACCTTAAAAACGCATCCTTAGGTCTGCCTCATGTCAGTGTAAATTAATTATCAGAAACCTTATCTTTATCATCTGGATTTTCTGAAATACTTTTAAGGCATAAACATAGTGTCAGTAACCCTGACACTATTTAATAACATCTTTCTATAGTGTATGTAAACATCTGGTTTGAGATGGTTTATATCTGCCTAAGTGGCTCAATATGATCAACAAAGTACCAGAGTCGAGCACCAAGCATCATGTCATGTATTTTCATGTTAATACTAAAAACCAGTACAGCTCTTTGACATTCGGTCCAAAAACACATCCTCCACTACATGTCACACAAAGGAAAATCTTTCTCATTAACCAGACACACTAGCAAACATCATTCAACGCTCACAGAGAAAAATTAGTATTTATTTCTATCAGCTTCGACGGGAGCAGCGCTCTTCGCTGGGACTGTCCGCATCTGAGCGAAGCCGCGTTCCTTGAATGGAGGACGTGACTCAGAGACTTCCGAGAAGCTGTGGCATGGCGCCGTAATCGGGCTTGAGTTCTTCTCTTTCTTTCTTTTCTATCGGGAGAAAGTGGCTCGTGCTGCTTCCATTTCCCTTTGCAAAACTGAAAGCAATGACTTCCTATCTGGTGATGTTTTGTGCGACAGATAAAACTGATGAGATCCTTGTTCTGAACGGGTTTTGTTCCACATCAGTACATTACACAAAGGACGTCGACAAAGGTCCACTGTGCAGGTATTATGGTGTAAGAAATGGGTTATTAATATCAAGGCACCAGCTAGCAATTCTGAACATTAGGAAAGAATGGAAAAGTGTGATTAGAACAGGCAATATTTTCTTCAACTTGCCCAAATTATAAAAAAAAAAAAAAACCATGAGGCAGCAGAAGATGCAGCCTGTAGTCAAATTGTAATCACTGACAGTAACCGCAGTATATTAAAAATGATAGAAAAGGTGCTTGGCAACAACTTGTCCAGTTATTTCTACCTACCGACAGGACAAAACCAGACTTTTGACACATTTCAGGAGCCTTAATGAGGTTCTACTGTAACAGCCACTGTTTAAAGTCATAACATTCTCTCTCAGCCATTCAGACATATAGATTATTTCTGCAGCCATTCTCCTCCTCCGAGTGTATCTGTGGGTTCTTGCCAGCTCAGATATCGTCGTCCATGTAAGGTATGTCAGGGTCAGAAAAGCGTCTGTGACTCTTGGCGGGTTCTATATTTTTTTGCTGGAGCGTAGCCGTGGCGATGGAGGAGGAAGAGGAGGAAGCAGAGGGAGGACAGGAGGAGAAATGCAGCATCAAGCCGCACTCTGGGTTGTCCAGGTACAAAGACTGGATGCTGTCTTTACGACGGCCGGGCTGCTCCCGTTTATGGATGAGGTGTGTAAACGCGTGATTTCCAGGAGGAGAGAAGGTCTGGGATGAACTTGTGGTCGGTTGCTGGGGAAGGACACCCGGAGGCAGCTTCACGGTGTCTGGGATGACTGGGTTACGGCGCCGCAGGGGATGCCTGAAGGAGGCGTTGGAGGTTTCTGACGCTGTGGAGGCGCAGCCTGACAGAGAGGAGCTGGAGCTGGCAGGGGTGAGGTTAGCCAGAGGGGGTCGTCCACTGGGGATTTTAGGTCGCTGGGCCAGATCTGAAGGTTTAGCAGGAAAAACTGGCCTCTGTCTTCTCAGCTGGACTCCACCATGTCCTGGAATAGAGAGAAAGATGAGAAATTATTCAGAAATAAGAAGATTATGTGATTCATTAGACGTTTCCCACAACAGATTCAGGAAGATGAAAAAGGGAAAAAAAAAGGAAGATCATGCAACCATGTTATGTAAGGTGAAATTCAGTCATGTGAAAAAAAACAGGACATACTATGAGAGCCTGTGTGGTTTAAACATACGTAAAGATGAATAAATTTAAGACTAACAAATGTATCACCTATAAATAAACAACAAACCCTGAAAAACAACAAAAAACAAAAAGATTTTTTGGTGATATTTACTTGGATACCAAAACAGTGGACATGTTTAGTGCAAATCAAAGTTTTCCAGGAAAATAATGTCATGTCAACTGTAAAGCATGGAGGTGGAAGGGTCATGGTTTGGGCATGTTGCCTGTGATGTATCAGTGGGCTTGAGGATAATTTGAGACCATCTGTAAGACAACTGTATCCCTCACTTAAAAAAGAATCACAATGATCAAGAACACTTAGTACAGACTGAGAATGGAAAAACTGTAAAGTCCTGGACAGAGACGGAGCCCAGATCCTACAGAAAGGTGACTTCAAACGAGCAGAACATACAAGAAACCCTCACATGTCTCCCAGCTCAAAGTGAGGAGTGGGGAAACCTTCAGAAACGGTAGATAGCAATAAGAAGCCCTTCATAGGAAGCGTTTCCAGCCAACACAGGCACCTATTAGGACTTCTTCTCTTAGAAAACACATTCTTGCTCTAATTTTCTGTTTCATGTTTAAGATTTTCCTTTAGTGACCTTTAGATAATGAGATTTATGGATAAAGTACTAAAATTTCCACATTTTTCACATGACTGTATATTCAGGAATTTACATTTCTAAGCATTTTCTTTCTTCCAATATCGTCCCCAAATGTGTTGATGGTGTCTGGACGACTGAGCATGCATCTGTGCCACACGTGAATTTACATGCACACAAACACACAAACACGGTTGCTGTTCCTCCAACCTGCTTTGTTTACAGACATCAGCGCCCCATCACCATCACTGGTCCAGACCTGCACCACAAAAGACAGGAAGGGCCCAACCCAGCGGCCCCGGGGTCTGGTCAGAAACCCGCAGGAGTGTGAGAGGAACAGGTAGAAAGCAGGAAACACCACACTGTACTTTAATACTGACCTTCTGGCTCGGAGCCGTGAGCAGACGAGCGCTGCTGCTGTTCATCCAGAAGGCTCTCAGAGCTCAGGGAAGCTTCGGAGTCAAGGTTCTCCTGGTCTGAACCGGGCTGCTCCATCTCTGGCAGCCGACAAGCCAGTTCGTCTCTGAGAACCGAGAGAGAAAAGGTTACAGAACACCAGCTGATGGAATCGTGGAAAAAAAGGGTGAGTGAACATCCTCACTTCTCTTGTTTGATGGATTTGATGCGTTCCACCAGATTATTCTCTGTCTCAGTGTCCGAGTCCAGCGGCTCGTTCTCGGGGACGGCGCTGAGATCAGAACTGGCCTTCTCTCGCATCTGCACAAGACACAGGCGCCAGACCCATAACCTAGCAGCTCAGCCAGCATGTTAAACCAGTTATTACAGAACGGAGCCAAAATGGTTAGTGAGGTCAAAAGAAAAGCCAAGTGCTGTCACCTGTGGACTTCATGCATTTACAGACAGTCTTACAGTTTGTGAGTAATAGGGAAAAAATGATCTCCAGCGCCCAAAGTTTTGATACTGCTTGAAGCTTTTCCCATTAAAATCCGGTAAAAACAACCCCCGAATTTACTGGGGTCTTACTGGGATTCAATGTAATGGATCAACGCAGAGTGAGACGGGTTTATTTAATTAAAGAGAAAGATTGCCGTTTTGATTACGTAAAAATCAAAAAATGGTGCCCCTCCCACTGCTGTTACAGCGGCCAGCACTTCAGAGCACACGCCTCTATGCAAAATGACTTAAGCTTAATTATATTGGGTGAATAACATCTAGGATTATCAACGCTAAAGTTTTGTAACATATCCGTTGATATTATCAGGCAGCTGACCGGGTAACTTTAATCACAACATTTTTGGGGTTATTGTCAGGCTAGGAGGTGATACTTCATCCAAGTTTCAGATCCTCTGCAGCCTCTTAACAGGTTGTCCTGCAATTTAAACTCAGTTCCCCTTTTCAGCACCAGAGCATCTTTTTCCACCAACTGGGTTTTCAACACGCTTGTTTCAAAATGCAAACAGCTGCTGATCTCGACAGCTCCTCCAGACCGACTGTGAGAACCTCAGCTGCCCCCCAGTTCAGGTGCATGAGTCCCAATAGGTTTGCAGTAGCGCCAACATATTCTCCACCCATGCTGCTGTGTTCCCTGGGCTTCATGATCCTGTTTGGACACTATTTATCTCCAATAAACCTCGGAGGCCTTTGCAGGATGGCAGGATTTCCATTGAGAAAACAATCTAGATGGGAGTTAGCAGCTCAGCTAAGAAGTTCAAGCAGTATCAACACGATGCACTGTCTATACAGAGTAAAACTGTTGAATTAATACCATTGAAAGTCCCAATTCTGTTAGCTCCCTATTTAACAAAGGGAGATTAAAGAATCCCTTGGTACCCATAGAAACAATACATCCCTTTACATAGCCAGCAGGACAATAAGGAACCAATAAGAACATGCAAACAACTCCCAGTTAGTAAGAACCAACAAACTGCATTAATAAAAAACAGCAGAGAAACCAATAAAAAAGTAAATAAAATTAAAGAACAAATAACTAAGCACCGGTATCTAACATGCCATGCATAGGTGCTTAAACATGGCACACTGCTCCACACTACATCTACATTCTCTACATCTAGGATGATACATACCACCACTCCTTTGTAAGGAGCTGAGAACCTGAGAGGCAAGTACCGGCAGAGCTACAGAGAGACAAGGAACATTAACTGTGTTACCCATGTAAAACCTGACAGAGGTCATGTGCAGTGGGATTAGCCGACAGATGCTGCAAGGGAATAATGAATATGGTGCAAGAATATCAGTGAGTTCAGTAAAACAGCTCTCCACCTTTGGTGAAAGGTGATCTTCTACTCATTGGAAGAAGGGATCTGAACCTCAAAGCTGCTATTAAGGATCATTTTGATACAGATAGAAGCTTTGAATAATACGATAAATTCAACCCACAGTCTGATTTCTGTTTTTATTAAGATTACATGGTCAGACTCCTGGGCTCCTCACAGAGTTTTCGGTTCCTCTTAGACCTACCGCTCCACTAACTCAGTGTGCATCTAGTGGGAGTCATAAAGCTTCTAAACATAGAACTTCTCTGAATCAAATATTTCCTCTAAATGAGGCATCGACCTGCAGACTGAAGACCGGACCTTCAGACTAAACTACAGCAGGTTCTTGTGGACCAGCTGTGTTTTATCTAATCTGATGGCCTTGAGTTTTGCTTTATGAATTTCTATAGATCTGAATGAGCTTTTATGAAAAATAAAAGCCTGACTAAGAAATGAGCGATGCATATGAGTTTTGACAAATTGTAGCAGATTGCAAGGTGTGGGATTAAAGACTGCGTTAAAAGCAGCAGTGCCGATCAGAGAGATTTTCTTTACATTTTCACTCACTGTGTTCTTTCTCTTGAGTTTCAGCTGATTAACAGCCAGAGCCTCGGCGTACTCCAGCTGCTCTATCTCCTCCATCTTCTCATTGTAGCGCCGGATCTGCTCAATGATGAGCATCTCCACACACCTACATGCAAACCAGGAGCAGTGAGTGAGCTCAGATCAAGTAGAGAAAATAATCTAGAAGTATTTAGTATATTTCTGATTTACGTTGTGGTCTTTGCAACGTCCTTCATGCTGAGCAGCGGGTCAGCTGTGTTGGGACAACGGAGGATACACGGCGCAAACACAATGGCTAACGAGTTGGGGGACATGCGATTGTGCGCCTCCTCCTTCGAGACCCTGCAGGAACATGATCAGAGAAATGAGTCTAATTTCGCTGCTGTCAGAATCAATAACATTTCATATTTACTTCTTTGCATGTGCAACTTGAAGTACACCAGGTTGAATATCTACCTGACAAGATGGAAGATGAGCCGCTCTAATGTGTTGAAGTTTGCTGTGGGGAGCTCCTCCAGAACTTTGTAAATGGCTTGGAGCTGCTCCTGCTTCTCTGGCAGTTCTAACAAAAAAAGATGAGTTCATAAGTTTCAAAAGTTAAATCTAATGCTGTGAAAACATATCTAAATCTATTTTATACAGTTTTAGCTGACTTCCACTCCTGCGTTCTGTTCAGTCTCCACTCACCCACTGCATGCAGGAAGTCATTGTAATGAGTGAAGGTCATGAGTGGGTCCGGCAGCTCCCTTAACCACTGCTTCACCAGGCCTGTCACTGTGTGGATGGGATGCTCCTCAAGGTTCACCAGGTGAGGCTCTAAAGAGCAGGAACACAAAGATTAGGACTTCCTTTGGTTTTCTCACACGTCTTTAACCTGAAGAACCCGACTAAGAGAGGATCCAACCTGTGTCTAGCCGCTGGTGCAGCTCCTTCATGCGGTTGGCAGAGCCTGATTTGCGGTAGATTCCCTCTGTGTAGAGGCCGTGCATCTCAACATGCTCCAGCATCATCTCCAGCACCATTGGCACCGGGTTCTTATCGCTCACCAGGTGACAAACACGCACCCCGAAGTGCCGCCCGGTGACCTCTTCCTCGTTCTGAGGAGCCGCAATAATTTGCATCTTTATTCAACTACACACCAGCATTACTTCACAGAACGCTATTATTAGCAATGACTGAACTTCAACATACCTTTCTGGCACAAAAACCAGAGCAGCTGATGGTTATTTTATTAAAGCACTTCTTGTGGCATATCATTTTACAATCTGTAAGAATGGACAGTTTGTTAAAACGATTTACTTTGGTACCGAGTGAAGATCAAACATGGCCGTCTTTGGGTTTTTACTCACTGCTGCACATGTAGGCTTTCTCCATACCCCAGATGTAAGAGCTGCACGTGTCACATGACTGCACGATGCTGACCTGATAGTTAATGAAACCATGGTCCAGCAGGGTCTCCATCTAAAGAAAAAAAACAAAAAAGGAAGGAACATGAAAAAAAAAAAAAAAAAAGACTTAACTACAGCGAGAGAGGAAAAAAAGAGAGAAAAGCACAAATTGCATGCTTACGCTTTTATCTTTCTTCCTCCTCTTCTTTCTGGTTTTGGTGGGCTGGAAACCAAACGCATCTTTTAGAAGATTGTTTTGGTTCCAGATTCAGATCAATAATCGTTCCGAATCAGTCTCACCTTGACGGGCTCAGCTTCCTCCTTCTTCATCTCTCCTCTGATAAAACCATCCAGCACTGACTGGAACAGGTTGACCACTAACTGAACGTCCTCATGCTGTTTGTCTGTTGCCATGACGTCCACTTTTTTCTTGAAGCCGATCATCAGTGTTTTGTAGCCGATTGTGGGATTCTGTGCGGGTTTAGTAGAGGTGAAGGGGACTGTTTAACAACGATAAACATTCTTATTGAATGCATTTCAAATCTACTTACCGGGACAGAATACATGGATTTGATATGCTCTCTAAACTGCATGGTGGCAGTGACAAAGATAGTCTCTGTAGGTGACAGGAACTTGCCTCTGGAGCGGAAATCATTCACCTTAGAAAGGAGTAAAGTCAAAACTTAAACTCTGTAAAAGTCCTTGTTTTTGTAAATCTTACACAACAAATACAGCATAGAGTCGACATCTCACCGCTTTTCACTGACCTGGTTGCCCAGAAACTCGTCGAGGTGCCGCAGCTCGTTGGCGTTTGTTATCACTCGGTCCAGAGAGGCGTCCCACTGCTCTGAAACTCTGGTGGCACGGCTGATCTTAATCGTAGGGTTCTTGCGCACGGACAGGCCTGAAGGAGGCGCTATAGGGAGGAAAGGTTTGATTTTATTAAATCCAAAGATTGCTGAGACTGAACAGATTTAAAAAACATCCTTTAAAGGGATGCAGCACTTTTAAATATGGGGAATTTTCAACAAGGTATATTCTACCTTCACCAGCTGTTGACTTGTCATTAAGACTCTGAGCAAACGTCAGGTCTCCGTTGTCTGGAGTCTGGGCCTCTTTGGTTCTTTTCTTCAAAATCTTGCTGAAAAAGCCGCCTGACCTGTGGAGCAGGAAAACCATAAAAAAATGTCACCTCCACGGTAAAAAAAAGAAAAAAAGATTCACAATCAGGTTTATCTGGGGGAAATAGCAGACAGGATCATAGGGCATGTCTCAAACTTTCTTGGTACACACTGGAGTCACGTGTTTACCTATCTGGTGTGGTTGCATTGGTTTGCATCGAGTCTGGCAGCCCCGCTCCTTCTTGCTGTCTCTTTTTGAATGAGCTTGACCTTGAGCTCTCACCATGACCTTCAACTGAAGGAGTTGCCTGCAGGTTAATGAAGACAGTGTAGAATTTAAAAAACAAATCACCAATCAATTCCTCAGTGAAACCAATCGATGCACACAGTTGGGTTTGACAATATTTAAAAAAAAAAAGATGGGTGAGAAATTGATTTTCCATCTTTTTTGGGCTCTAGAGCAAATTAGTTGATCTCTACTTGAAAAGCTCAAAATGAAAACATCTGTACTGAATAAACCTGCATCAAACACAGACTCTTGACATCAGAGTACCTCAAATATATAAGGACACAACAGCTTGAAGTATTGACTGATACAATGATTGACCCAACACCATATAAGCAAAAATCATCCATACTCTTATTGTTTATTTTTTAGTGTAGTGTATCAGAAAAGGCTTGATCAAGGGGTATTACTTTAACAGAGAACAGCGTATTTCAGATCAGCAGGTTGCTTTGCTCAGATTTGTTCCAGCTATGCTGCACCTGTGCATTACCTTACTGCAGCTGCAGGTGGATCAGACCAATGACATCTTATGTTTTGGGTTTCATGTTGTGGAGCTTCATTACTGACCCCACAAAGGTGAAGGATAGGAGGTAGGAACAGGAGGTAAGAGCTACGTTATGAGGTATTCGGACAGAGCCGGCCTGTGATTTGTGATGCATTTATTTTGTTTGGACAAATGAGGGATTTGAATATGTGTTTTTTAAGCAAATAAACCAGAACCACTGTAAGAACAACAGTTCTACCATAAAACCCCAGAAGTGAGAGGAAATGAAAAAAAAAACTACTAAGACACCATCTTAACAGAAATCAGTCCAGAAAACCTTCTATCTCACATGTTTCCTTCTGGTGGGTTTTTCTGGTTCGTTAATTTTGGAAGGGCTGGAATAATGAAAACTGACCTCTATACTTTAGTGGTCTGGTTACAGTACCTCTCTGAGGGCCACAGCCCAGGGGTCTCTGACGGAGATCGCCCAGGCTCCTTCAGAACTTGGAGACAAACTGTCGACGGACGAGTGGGACGTTTCCCTCCTGCAGGGAGAAGATGCACAAATATGTATTAAAGACAAAGCAGAGCAGGTTTATCAGATTAAACAGGTTAAGATAGA
The DNA here is from genome assembly GCA_034780135.1 of Jordanella pulchra. NCBI lineage: Eukaryota > Metazoa > Chordata > Actinopteri > Cyprinodontiformes > Cyprinodontidae > Jordanella > Jordanella pulchra. Next base: position 26,311 of record JAUZNJ010059203.1, read on the forward strand.
AATAGAAGGCGGTAAGAGCAGACTCACAGCGAGGGTTTCTTTACATTCTCCTTTTGGCTGTGAGGTGGAGGAGACCTTATGCCCTCAGAGCTCTCCCCGTTACTCCTCTCCCTCCATTTCTCTGGCTTCTCCTTTATGGCTCCAGAGCGGCGCTGCAGATTCACAGCCCCGACGGCTTCCCCTGAGCCGCTGTTGTCCATTGCAGAGTCCACGGGCTGCAGGGGTAAGCTGGATGGACGCACCGGACCTGCAGACGACGGAGAGGATTTCCCCTCCTTCTTTCCTCCTTTCTCCTCCTTCATCTTCCAGGCCACAAAGGTGTACTGGTCCAGCTCCCTACTGTCCGAACGCTCCTTCAGCTTGGACGTCTCCTGGTTTCGGCTCTTCGGGGGGGATGTTTGATCTTGGTTGGTGGCTGATGATGATGAGGAAGAAGCAGCACGTTCGGATTCTCTCTGACTGTGCTCCAGGCCTCTTCGCCTCCTCTGCTCCCTCTTCTCCAGGCTCCTAGATGAAGGGACCTTGGTTACTGGGCCAGCCTGTCGCCTCTTCAGTCCAACACTTGGAGATGTTGTGGAGGTGTTTTTGGACTTATCTCCCCCCTTAGGTGGAGATATGGCTGTAAGTGCGTTTGGTGTGACCTCATCTGAGGGGAGACCAGGTTCCTCTAGCTGGGGTCCAGCCTCAGCCTCTGTACCACTAGGCTCCTCTTCATCATCCACTTCTTCATCTTTCCCCTGCTGCTCCTCAGGGACACTTTCATCCAGCATCTCCTCTGTGACCAGCTCAATATCTGGGTCCTCTCGTGTCTGAGGCTCTCCCGCCTGCCTTTGCTCCTCCTCCTCCATTTGTTCCTGGGCTTTTCTCGCTGCTTCCTCCTCTGCCTTTCTCTGCACCTCTTCTTCTATCCTCTGTCTCTCTTCTTCTGCTGTTCTCCTAGCCTCCTCCTCTTCCCTCTTCTGCCTCTCCTCTTCAGCTCTTTTCCTAGCCTCCTCTTCCTCTTCTTTCTTTCTCCTCTCCTCACGGATGGATTGACACCTGAAATAAGCAGTAATGCTCATTAAAAACAGCCTTTCTACAAATTTGTCTTGATAAAAACAAAAAACATTTCAAGAACAAAGATTCCAGAGTTATCTGCTCTTTTCATACATCGGCCATGATTTGCATCAAAAGGACAGAAGAAAAGAAGGAAGTGCAGCTGGAAGGTAAGGAAGAAAGGTTACCTGGAAGAAAGGGATGAAGGAGGGACACAAGGAGGACATAAAAAGAAAGTGAGGAAATGAGGAAGGAGAAGAGGCTAGGAAATATGGAATACATGGAAAGAAATGAAGAGGGGAAAGAAAGGAAAAGGGAAAAAAGAAATGGAGAAATAAATAATGACGGAAGAGAAAGAGAAAGCAAAAAGGAGGAAAGAAAGAAGGAAGGAGGCTGGAAATGCCTTAAAGCTCAGTACTTCCCAGCCCTCTGACAGCCAGTAGAAACCCTGTGAACATTGTGACTTCTGCTGAGTGGTTTTACCTCCTGCGTGCCGAGTGTCCTCTGACCAGAGCTTGGATTTTTGTTGCTCCCTGTCTTTGTCGGTGGTACTCTGATCTCTGTCTGTGTCCTCTCCACACAGCTTGGATCACAGTAGCTGCCTGTCGCCGTTGCTCCTCTCTGCAGTACCTACGCCATGAAACCTAGCAGACAAGACAGCACAGCAGGCTTCTTATCTAACTGTAAACAAAACAAGCAAAACAACAACTTAAACAGTGCATCTGGTTTACCTGGATCAAGATGGCTGCTCTTTTCATTTCTATAAACTCCTTCCTCTGCAGGCGAGCTCGAAACCAGCGCTGAAGGAAGATGATCTTCCGCATCACTTCTTTGTGCAGCGTGTCTTGGAGCTGCTGTCGCTCCAGCTCCTTTAGGAAGACCTTCAAAAACAAAGGTTACAGTGAAATGTTTACTGCTGATAAAAATAATGATTGAATTACAGAGTGAGACACTCTTAAAGCCAGTAACAGAAACTAGAAAGGACATTTTGAAATATTTTTTCCGACAATTTTCCCCAGTCAGAGTATTTTTTTTAATCTTTTAAAAAAACCAAACAGATAAAAAATGGGCCTCGACCCGACAATCATAAAATATTAACACAGATATGGGTGAATTCATAAGTTAAACTAGAAAACCACTCAGAGGATGCAGACCTTCACCAAGCAGCTTTTTTTGTCCAACATATTGTGAATTCCACCTTAAGTTAATACCTGCATTTAAAAAAATAAATCCTGGATCCAGACGGTGATCCGAATAATTAGCAAAATGTAATCATTAGTTACCAGGCAAAAATACATCCATAACTTTTATTGTTATTTTGAAAACTGGCAAACAGACAAACAAACCAGCGCTAATGAAAACATCACCTCTGTGGTGGAGGTAATAACTACTGACAGCTCCCTGATGGGATATGTTATTATTTGGAGTCATTAGTATAAAGTCTGCATTTCCAACAGCACTTATGTTTAAAGGTGTTTAACTTAACAGGAAACCCTCCTAGCAGCAGCTCTTATCCGGAAATATGAAGTATCAGAAATGATTATTATGGCTCGACATTATCTAGACAGAAGCATAGTCTTTAAGTGTCTGAGTAGGTAGTGAACTCCGTTGACCAAATCTATGCGCTGAAGTTGCAAAAATGTCCCTAGTGTTCCCTTTGAATGACACGTGTTTGTACCTTGGTCTTGCCGATCTGGTAAGTTGTCGGGTCGAGGCCCATTTTTTTCTCCAGCAGCTCTGCAATGTCTTCTTTGGAGGTGGAGGAGTTCTTCGGTAGGAGAACCCTATACTGTCCAATGAACTCCTAGAGGAACCAGATGCGAACAATGGTAACAGATATGAAATCAAGTAATTTAAGATCCTAACAGTCAAGATTCCACTGGATATGAAGTTTTTTGCGCAGCATTAGGTACCTACAGTATTTTCACAAGTATTTCAAGCTATCATTTAAGGTAAATCTTTGTCATCATTGATTTGTGCCTTTAAAGTGCACTGTTTCTCTGAAGAAGAAGAGCAGATCAGCTTTACCTGGAAGGTGTACTTGGCTGGGTAGCCTGACCTCCTGATGCGAACAGTTTCCAGCATCCCCGTGTAATGCAGCTGCTGAAGCACCAACGCCTCATCTAGATACATCTCCCTCTGCTCGTGTGCACAAACGGTGAAATCACAAGCATTGGTTGGAGACAGCTCAAGCCTTCAGTGACTCATTCTCACTTGTCTGTTGCCTACCTTCTCCGCATTGGAGCGGATGCAGCGGATGAAGAAAGGCTCGGCCTTGTTCAGAGTTTGCAAGAGTTTGTTAAGGGAGTTCTGAAGAAAAATGAAGACAAGAAGTTTGCTGTAGTGTCAGGAAAGACCCAGGTGTGCATGGACGCCGCCGCCGAAGCTCAGATTACCTGGAACTGGGCACTGATGCTGGGCGGCTTCTTCTTCTTATGCAGGTGGAGCAGAGACTTTGTAGTTCGATCGTGCAACGTCAGACTCACAATGAACTTTAGAGAGCGTGAATCCAACAAACTCTGCAGAATTGGAAAGCATACGATGAGCTTCCTGATCGCCAAAGCACTAACTAATTTTTAAAACAGACGGCTTTACCTTTGGGATGGCCTGCTTCTGCTTGACACTCTTGTTTTTCCTGTGAACAGAGGAAATGAAGGATGAATAAATAAAGCCCCGAGATTTGAAGATGGAACAGTCAAGCAAATGGTGGTTAGTACAGCCGGGGGACTTCTTCATGCAGTCAGTGAGTGCTTGAATGAAGGCTTGCACCTAGATGGGATGGATGACAGAGATATTTGACAGCGACAAAGAACGTCGAAGAGGATGAAGAAGCTTGCTGGAAGAGATGGAATATGACTACTCAGCCCACACAGAGAAAGACATGCTCCCCTGGTTTCAGCATCATATATGCACACTAATCTACATTCACGGGGTTTTCCACAACCTCTGAACTTCTCCTTATGTTCTTAAGTTCATTGGAATATTATGTGACAGACCAACATAACAGGGATCTTAATGAGGCAGATAGAGAAGGAAAGACTGGTCTGAAACATTTTATTAACAAAAAGCTAAAACGCTTGGCTTGCATTTGCATTCACCTCCATTTCATCTGATTACACTAGAAGCTACTTAGATTTCCCTCAGAAACCAAGTGGCTGCAGACATTTAATTAAAAAGGAAAAAAATGGTAGACAGGGAACTTCAGTTGTTTGGTAAAACAATCAGGGATTTTTGAAAGGAAAGCAAAAACAAAGACAACAGTAAGTCCCATTCAAGGTGTGCCATAGCATGTGTAGACAACCAGATGAATAACGTCCTCCAGAATATAACATGACCCGCAAAAAAAGGTAGCAGCAGCATCATTCTGGGGGGAGGCTTTATTTCTGCAGGAATGGGGAAACGACTTCAACTAAACTGAACTTAGGTTAAGGATGCGTCTCACTTTAACCTGAATCAAATATCAGCGTTGTTGGAAGAAAACGGTAGAAGCCGGCTGTTCAGCTACATGCTGCAGTGAAACGAATCCCTGCATCTCAATCTAAAAGAAGCTCCCAGACTAATAAAAGAAGAAATCATGTCTAATCATGTTGGAGCTGCTGATATAAGAACGGGAGCATGTCCTGTCTGAGCCGACTGAGACCGGACCGATCTGGAGAAGAGCCGACGCCAGCTCTGTCTGCAGACTCACTGGAGGACGTGACGTGGGAAGCGGAGGCGACCCCAGGATTGCAACAGCTTGCGAGGGTCCTCTCCGTCCAGCTGCAAGTTCTTTATGGAGCTGATGATCTCCGAATGCATTTCTCTGATTGCACACCAGAGAAAAGCATAAGAAAAGAAGCAGAAAATGGGGAGAACACATGAGGGGTGGGGGGGTGGAGAGAGACAAAATAAAAGGAAGGGACAGTTGGAAAGAACACCACTATTCTTATATCAACATATCATATATTAACATATATTAACATATCAAAAACATTGCCCAAGACAAAACCCACAGTGTGAAGTACAGCTGAGAGTCAGAAACACAGAGAAGCACACAGGTTTCACATACTGCTCATGTGTGAAGCAAAATATGTTTCTCCTGTCGATCATGAAACCACAAGACGCAAGAGATCACCCAACCATGCTGTCACATCCTTTATACGAACAGAGACCCAACACACAGGCAGAAATAGAAACGGGGGGTATTTAAAGGATGTGTTCACACACAAGCACCAATATACACAGACAAACGTATCTGTGGACACTCCTGCTAAAAATGTGCAAAAAGTTTTAAAATAGCTTATCTTCTGTTGCATATTCTCATCTTGAAATCCAACCTTTAACTTAAGCACATTTACTCATTGAGCACAAACAAGCTGATGTTACAGGCCTTTTAAAATAAAGACACCTCAGGGATTATCTGTGTTTGAATTTGAAGGAACAGTCCATAACTTTATATTCCTTTTGGGTTCAAAATAACAAAAAGTCAAAAGTTTTTCACAAAGATAGAAAAAGATGCTGCACAGAAATGGTTCATAAGACACAATTTAACTGTCATCTGTGGCTTTAGGTTCAATAGAAACACCTGTGGGGTGGATGAGCTTAAAAGGAGAAGCAGGACTCAGGAGGATCTAGAAAGGCTCGTCTCTGAATGTCCTAACCTCGTTATACTAGACTCTTAATCAAAAAAAAAAAGGGTTGAACAATATACTGGCTCCAAGGAGAGTTGTATTTGATCCATTGCTTACCCCATTTATGCATAAATGTAGTTAAATTAGTGTTGGATCAAGATGCACCAAGAGATGAATGCTCTTTAAGGCCTTTTTGCACATTACGTATCTCTGTCACTGTGGTGGGGTTAACATGCAGAGCTGAGCTGATGATGATTGGCCTTGTTTGCTTGGCTGTCTGTTTCCATGCTGCTGCTGGCTTGTTGTTACAGGTGAGGTAGTTCTTCTATGTGCACGCCTTAATTTTGGACTGGTGAGGTTAATATAGAGGCTTTTCCTTTGCCCCAAAGAGAGTCCATGCAGTGCCTCCCTTGTTCTGACCATCAAAACAGAGGTCAGGCAGGGAAGGAAACAGTCCTTTGCTTTAAATTCTCCCTAAATTTAGTAAATCTGCACCAAGTGAGCACAAACTTTCAAAACTAGAATTTGGGGTTTGATTTTCTTCTGAGGAAGCTCTCACAGTTGTGTTTGCGTATTTGCAAGGGCCTCTTAGAAGAACTGTGTGCTTTTAAGGCCTCACATCTATTGACATCTTAATCTGAGTGGACACTCAGTGGAAGCCTGCACAAACACTTTACTGTGCTCCACAGCAAGAATAATAAAGGTTCAATTGATAGGTTGGAAAGGAAGAGAACTACATTGAAGGAATACAGGAGATAGTAGGACTTTTTTTAAATTCAGTTTTAAATTCAAGTGTTATACAGCAGAAGTGAATTTCCTTAATCTAGACTCTCAGATTTGATGAAGTTGATGTTGAAATAAAGGGCTGCAATTTCTTCAAAAACTGAAGTAAGCTTGAGATGATTCAGTGAGAGCAAAATCAGAAGGCAAAACAAACCCATAAAACTGTATTCCTTCCCGCTTGTCCTCCTGTCTTCATTATTTTTCTGCTCTCCATCAAATTCACTTACTTCTTATTCTCATAGCTAGCAAAGATGTCTTCAAAGGCCTCTAGAGGGCGCTCCTCTGAGTGATCAAAGTAGAAATCGAGCATAGAAGCTCGTCTGTGGAGGGAAGAGGAGAGAACCGCATACACCGGGGTCACCAAGAGGTGGGGAGGGAATGGGTGACTGAGATGAGGTGAAGCAAGATTTGAAGACGTTTTCCAAATATCCATCCTCATCTCACTCAGTACAACGGGATTAAAGTGGAAGCCCATCAAACAACATGGTAAATATTCCCATGTAGCACGAGTAGTGAATATTGTGCTGACTTTACATAATCTCAGTGAAACAAAAGGTATGAACCACAAAGGGGGGAAAACCACCATGTCAGTGGGTCCCACAAAAAACATAGCAAGAAAAAAAACAACTTTTAAACTTAGTCAACAGCTTTATAACAATCAATTCAAATTACTTACTTGTACATCCTTTCTATGGAGGTATTTGAACGCTGAAGTTCTCCTAAAGGAGTTCTGGATGCTGGACGGATAACACCTACAGAATCAGATCAAATACCAGGAAATAACAATGAATTAAAAACAGAAGCTGGAGTCACTAGAAGGTGGTTTTCTGCTGTCCATCTCCAGGCCTGTTTCTCTGCTTACATCAATGACCTACTTATACATGATTGCAGAAAAAAAATCTCAGACGTTTGTGGCCACCTTCCTTTTCCCCCGCTGACCTTAAAGCTAATTAGAGAGCACGACATCTGCTGTGTGCTGGAGCTGCGGCGTGAATGCAGCTGCATGAACATACTTTTCCATCTTTCTGCACAAGAATAAGAAAGGATGTCTTCAAAGGGATGGTTTTAAGGAAGGAGAATGAAGTGGGTTTCTGTGGAGCTGGTATCAGTAATAAAACATGTCTTATTGCAGTGAGTTTGTAGAAAACAGCTCAGGAGGAAGAAGTCATCCCCTATCCCCTTACAGCCAGTTACCTACTTTGACTGAAATGATTTAACTTTTTTTCTTAGCAGTTTTTCTCAGCCCTTATACTCTAAACCAATTCTTGGGTAATTTCCATGAAAAGCGTCTAGTTTTGTTTCTGTTCCTGTTTCAGTTAAGTTTAGTTTAGTTCTCAAACTTTCATTAAGCACCTTTGGAGGGTTTGATGGTGGCTGGCAGGACAAATTCTGCTTCAGCAAAGCATCCCCAAACAATAACAGCACCTGAGGCACTTTTCCTGGTTCATTTGGTTAAATGCAGAACTAAACCAAATAGTCATAAGTTCTAGTCTTTAGGTTTCAATGTGGGCTTCATGTTTTTCTTACAGAGCAAAACACCTTAAGTTTGTACATTATCTTCTTGTAAAGACGCATATTTTTATATTGACAGAAGCACGATCCTGCTGTTCTCCTGAAAGTATTATTTTTGCCTTATTTAGTATTCAGCTCTCAGTAAAAACTTAAATGCATCTTGATTTTGAATCGTTTAGCTGCTGAGGTGATACAGTGGAGGGTAATTTGAGTAATTCAGAGTTGAAATGAATGAGGGGATGTCTTCATTTTTGACTCCGTAGAACTGTCACCTTTTTAATACTTGTCATTTTAACAGTTTTAAAGATACGCAAACATACATTGAACAGGTAGACGCCCCTCTAACAGAAATTACAGAGCAGCTAGTATGACAGTAGTACTTGAGTTTTTTAAACCAATTTTACTTAATGAATTGAGAAAAGTCTCTCTTCAGTATTAAATTTTTTCAATCAATAATACTTGGATATTTCAGTGAATGATAATAAATATCCAACTGTGTAAGAATAACATTCAGGCAGAGATTTGGGGGCTTAATTTACCCTCATCTGTATAACAGCATCAAAGACCTCTATATTCTTCCAAATCATATAATCTTTTGCAAATTATTCTGATAAACTCACAACCATTGATTTTAGAAAAAACAAACAGATTTTTACTTGATTTTTTACAGATTTTTAAATAATACCTGCTGTCTTTGCAGCCCAGGACCGCCCAGCATCATTGAAAGCAGCGAGGCCTCTGATGGTGGCTCTCAGGATGCCCCATCGAAACATGGCCACCGGGTCCATGCCTATGAGCTGTCGGACGAAAGCTCTGTCGCTGCTTCGCAACAATGCAACGATGTCTGGACGCATGTGGTCTGTGTTTTTCTCCCGGAAGTCCTGATGAGGTCACAGATATCAGGACTGCGGCAAGCAGAAACACTTGCACCTGAATTTAAACGAAGTGGCGTTCCTCATACCTTGATGTGATATTTGACTCTCCCTGCAAAGTGCTGAATGACGAATGCGGGCTCCATGACCGGCGTGGGTATGAAGTACTTGTTTCCATGGTGCTGCTGCTTGAATTTGGCCAACAAGGTCTTATCTGTTGCATGTGGGAAGCTGTAGGGAGCAAGGAGGAAGGAAGAGGCAAGGAAAGGAGGAATTAACCACTGGGTGACATCTTCAGCTTTTGTGACGAGTATGAGGTGCAGCTGTTCTTACTTGCTCTCCTCATCTAACAGGTACAACAGGCCAGTGGGTTTCTTGCTGATGAGATGGATGCAGCCCACGTTGTCTGTGTAGTCAATGTTGTGCCAGGTGATTCCCTCTGACTGATACTCCTCCTGAATTAGTCCATTTCAATCAAAAAGCTTGAGTTATTTTTTTTTTGTTTTAAGTGGGACCTAAAAATACTAACTTAAACGTGCATTTTTTTTTTTAGAAGTTCTGGTTTTTGTTTTATCTCTGCTTCTGTTGAGCAAAATCTCACTTTTTGCTATAAGAATATAATATTAAAACCTGCTTCACTGTGATTGATTCAATAAAATCGCCACATTATCCATTATTGGAAGGTTTGACGAGTCAGTTTATTAAATGAAAAGTTTGGATCTAAACTAATTCTGAGTTTTTCCAGACAGTGATCGTTAAAGATACTCACCTGCTCCAGATTAAAGATGTGATTGTTAAAGTAATACTGCAGCTGCTCGTTTGCATAGTTGATGCAGAACTGCTCAAAACTGTTGGTTTCAAAGTCCTCAAAACCAAAAATGTCCAGGACACCGATGGACAAGATCTGCAAACAAAGTTCAGGTATCGATTAGTCACATGCAGCTGGATGTTAAACTGGTTTTACTCAAAGGATTCGCTTTCTTACAGGGACAGATTCCTCCATGTCCTTCTTGTTGAGCAGCGCGTGGTTGATGCGCAGCACGATCCAGTCGAACAAAGCACCATACAGAGACTTGGCCATGGAGTCCCTGGCTGTGATTGCCTGAAATTAGAAACGGTTGCTTCAGGGGTTTTTGAGGTGAGAGGTTTGGATTAGGAGTCTCAGTGGCAAAGAGGAGGATGAAAAGAGTTTTTTTTTGTTTGTTTTTTTTTATTGGTCGAAGTCTACCTCAGAGTGGCTGTAGGGGAGAATCAACTTGTCGTTGACGGTCACCGTTTTCCTCTTCGTCAGCGCCTCCACCAGCAGCTCCTCCTTGACCTGCAGTGAGACACACTTTGTTTAAAGGTGAAACCTCCAACAGAGGTCATACACCCGACGACGTAGATATAAGGCTGAAGAAACCTTTTTCTACCCCACACAAAATATGCATATCTTATCTAGCGGACAAGTGTAAGTCATATAATATAAATCATATAAGTATTGGAGGTCACACTATAAAGACGGAACAAATGGTCTATATAGTGCATAATTTGTAACATATAATGAAATTTAAATAAGTTATCACAAAAGTTAATGAACTGAGGTTTCTGTTATTTTGATAACTTTAAGCACCAAGCTTCACCATGCTTCCTAATTAATCGCTATAACTGGATGTGCCTGCTCCAATACTTATGAGGGCTCTTTTTGTCACACATAAACACCTTTGTGTGTAAATGTGCTCATGCTTCAGTGTGCTAGAGCCATAAGTGACAACATGACACTAAAATCCTGAGGTTACCTTCAGCAGGTCTGAGAGTGTAGCCAGGACTTCAGGTGGGCCGACATCCAATCCTTCATCCCGACCCGATGACTTCCTTCTGTACGTCACATTGCCAAGATACAAGATGGCCGAAAGCACAGAAAAGATCCTGAAAGACAATTGCAATATAGAGTGAAAACTGCTAGATAGTCATATGACAGATGTTACTGCAGCGCTTCACTCTAAACATCCGATTGAAGTCAGTGAATGGAGGCCTTTGTGTGAGATTATAACAACACACTGCAACCGTTTAACTGCGGCCGTCCACTTGTAGCAGATGACATCTTCTACAAGAAGGTTTTTCACTTCTCTGGACATGTGACTCATCAAAAAATAGGAGAAAGGAAACTCTCACTCCCCCAAAAAAAGGACAAAAAAACAAGGAGCCCTCTTACAAAATTATCTTTTTTATATAAAGTTTAGACGTTTGTAATCATTTTGAACATGAAAAGTCTGTAATTCTGAGATATTCAGCCCTTAATAAAAAAATAGAACTACAACGAATCAGTATGAATTTATCTGGAATATTTTTATAGAAGGATCGCTGGAATGATGGATAGGTGGATGAATGGATGGACGGGTGCATAAATTGACAAAAAACAAAGATGGGGAGAAAACAAAAGTTGAAAAACTGAGAGATAGGCTGTTACAACTTTAGGAAAGTTGGATTGGGAACAATCTGGGAATAAAACATTTACCAGGCTCAGTTTTTTCCCTTCACTCTACTCCAGACCAAAGAATAACCCAAACCCTAACCCCAAACCCTTCCAGACCGTAGGAGCCCTACATGCTTCATCGCTCCACTCACTGTTTCTTTGTGGCCGGAAGGAAGCCAACCATCTGCATCGCCTGCTGCAGCCTCTCAAACTCATGACGCAAATCTTCCTCATCTTCTATCGTAAAATTTTCCTGCAAAGAAAATAAAAGGCAACCAGTTGGTTGGAAGGGTAAAAAAAAAAAAAGTGACATCACAGAACCTCAAATGGTCAACCGGGTAAATAAAAGGAGCTGCGAACAGAAGGCTGAAGAAAGACGGACATTACAACAAAGACGGTCTTATTAACATGCAAAGCACATGTGTGGAGCGAGCTCTGAGTGCACACAGCAGCTTATTCAGACGCTTGGCAGCTTTCATCAGCAACAGATCCAATCAAAGTCCATTTTGGAGACCTAACTGCAAATTTTATCAGCTTGTAGCTAATTTAAAGCAAAGTTTATTGGCTTAGACATGGGAACAACTACGTTAAAGCAAGTTTCTAAGATGTTTTACCTGCTTGAGGTAGAAGTACTGTTCAGGCGGCAGCAATTTAAACTCCTTTCTTTCCTCCTCTGAAGCACCTAATAGCAGGTAGTAAAACACATGGTAGTTCCTGGAAAAAACAAACAAAACAAAAAACAAATCATGAAACCTATTTTAAAGATGTTATATTTTGAAAGTCTTTACTGGTGTAAAAAAAAAAAAAAAATAAAAGTTTCCCTTAGACCAGCTAAACAAATCTGGCTGCCAAACATTATGATGAATGAATAAATAACTGCTGAGATTTTCAATTATTATTGTCTGATTAGTCTGAGCTTTGTGTTTATGACTCCACACAGAGATAGTCAGGGCAATAAACCAGAATACAAACAAATTGTAAATGCTAATATACATGAGGCAATGCCAGCCTCTCAGTGATGTTTATATCAATTTTCCACTTTTGCAATCAGCCAAGAGGTAAACAGGTGACAGGAGCTTTGTTGTAAAAGCAAACGGAGTAAATGAATTTCCACGCTTATCGCAGAAAAGCAGTCACATCATACAGGAGTCTCTCCCTCTCTGACTAGACAGGCAGGAAGAGATTAGCTGTACGCTGAGCAGACTGTGAGTAGGCAGAGGGTTACGTAGAGCGACCTGTCAGAGGAGGGGGAACAGATTTTCCAAAACTAGCTGAAGAAAATCTAAACAGGAAACCTATAAATGAGTAATACCTGCCTACTCAAAAGAAACTACTGTTGTTTTCTATGAGGTATCCTGCAGCAAAGCTGAGAAACTTTGGTTTACAGCATGAGTGAAATCCATTAGAATAAAGTGGGGACCTTAAGCCACAGGAAATAATAAAAGCTTGTAAAGTTTTGCTGTAACGATTATAGTCTAAATCTTTTTAGTTTTTTTTATTCCAGGGTTTCTACAACTATTTATTTCAAAATCCCAGATTCTATCTTACTTTAATCTCTAAATTATTTTGAAGAAAAAAAGAAAAACACAAAAACTTTCATTCAGTTGTCCCAGTAGCAAAGTGTAACAGAAATGAAAGAATAGAAATAAACACAAGGGTACAAAAAATATGTTAACAAAAACCGAATAGAGGAGTTTTAATAAAAATACTGTAAAGTAACCAGTTGTTAAAAACAGTTAAAACATCAGAAACTAAAATGTAAAATGTGGATATGTACATTTATGCATTATAAATGATTTTTTTTAAATAATATCCCATACATTCCTTTAAATGTTACTTTTTTTACAGTTTGATTGGGCCTCATTATATAAATTTCACATAATCACTGCTAGAAACAAAACTACAACTTTCTTCCAGTGTGACATTTAGCTATTTCAATTTATGTATTATTATATAATGTATATTTCAGCTATTTATCAAAACCAATAGATTGTGGATTTCCAACTAAGAACCAGAGTGGCCAGGACCAAATGCATATCTTTTATCCCACAAGTCAGGAATATTTTAGCTTTACTGTATTGAGGAATAAATTCATTTCTAAACAATAGTCCCTGGTTGCTCATTTGACCAGACACAAAAAAGTCTAAATAAGTAGATATTTACAATTGTTTTGAGTACAACACAAACTAATGAATAATAATAATAAAAAAACTATTTTTCTATGAGCTAAACTTTAGTCAGCAATTGCAAAAGGAAAAAAAAAACTAAAAACAAAATACATTTTTTATTTTTGGTGGCATCTCATTGAAACACAACTGAATGTAAAACTGCCCTTTGATAGACTGACCACCGACCCTGATGGATGTTAAGCAGAAAGATATTTTAATCATTTATTTAAAAAAAATGTAGAACCATGTGTTTGTTTGTTTTTTCTCTAAATTCTCTAAATCCAGACCAAGAAAATGATCATATAAAATCTCACGCTTTTCCAGGACTTCTCAAGGCTAAAAAAATCTGCCTCCATTTCCCACTTACCACAGACTGAATAGCTGCTTATTAGTCACACAGATAGCAATGGACAAGCAGGCTTGTGTGAATAAGAGCGGCTTGGATGGTATGCAGAGTGACATAACGAGTCATCATGACACCACCCAGGAACGGATAACACAACATTCAGATTTGACAAAACCAAAAACTCTACTCATACTGCATTTAAAGGGACATTTATCAGCCTACTGTGGATATACAGCCTTCCCCTCACACTTGGGTGAAACATCTAAATATTCAAAGAAAAAAAATAAATCATACTTTGAATTTGTTTCCATTCATCAGAATGATAAAAAATTATATTTTAGGAAACCAGTAATCCACAGCTTAACCTTTAGATTCTTTGAAAGAACTTTATTTTCTTTTTTAGGTATTTTTCAGTCAACCAACTAGAATATTTCTCCTTTTTTGGTGAGAAAAATGAGAAACTTCAATAGTCAATACATTTACTTCAAGGTTTTTCTCTTTCAGCTGAGCTAACAAGTGTGGAGCCTTCTGTAAGTCAAATATTTTGTAGTTGGTGGATGCACATTCAGTACTGCAGTAAAGGGGTGTGGGTGTCTAAGTGTTCCCACAGATGAATATCTAGACTCCATCTGAACTTCATACCTAACCATCAGGGTCTGCTGATGGGGAAAAAAACCTAAAAAAAACCCTCTCATGTTTATGCAGACAGCTTGATGAACAGTCACTGTTGAGGGTGAAGGGTCGAGAACACCCCCAGTTCTTTCCTTACCTCTCGTTCTTTTCCCTGGAGACCAGACGAGACTTTTCCAGGAGGTACTTCTCCACCACGGCCCTGAGAGACAGCGTGAGGAAGAGGGAATAGAAAAAGTAGGATAAGCAATTGAATGAAGACTTTTCAGCTTGCTGTAATAATGAAAGATGATTCGAACAACAAGAGCAAAAAGAAACCGCTACACGCACTCTGAAGCTGATTATAAAAAATAAAGAAGCGTACACCAAAACATTAAAATTCCATACGCATGCAGTCAGGAGGTCTGTAGATTAAAAGTGGTGGTATTCAACAAACCGACCGACCCGAGGCCATAAAGCCTAAATCTGATTTTATATGTCTAACTTGTTTTCTCTATAGCCAAGTAAAAACAACACTGACGCCAGGCCTCGTGACACACCGAGAATAGAGCCCTGCTGTGAGAAACTCGGTTGTGTCCTTCTACCAAAAATGCAACCTTAAATACAGACAACACCAAAAAGTCTTCACATACTCATAGTTTTAAACACTGCTATGCTGGGGTGTGTTGTGTTGCAAGTTACTTTAGACAAAACAGCAGGACTCTGTTCAGCATTGAGTCTGACAAGTTCAACATAAAGATAAAGATAAAAATGTCTAATGTGTGAGAAAACATTCCCGGACAGGAATTCAGATTAAGCTGCAAATTACAAATACCTCCGAAGCCAGTTAGAGCATAAGCTGACAGAAGACTACTTTATTATGAAACAATTAGTGGATAAAGCAGACATTTAAATTCCTCCTCAGTACAGACAACATTAGTGTTCAGATGTATGAAAATGCTGATATCAGTTTAAATAGATTGTAAAAGACCAGAAGCTTAGGGTGTAAATTGAACCTGAACCTTAATGTAAAAACCACCACCTAGAAGTGAATGATTGTGAAGTTGCTCAAAGATCTATACACTGGGACATGCATTTACATGTAGGTCCCCAAACAGCATGGTTCACAGTGTGTGATCGCTCTACTTTACATCACAATAGGTACTATAAAAATACAGGCCAAAACCTGAGCTGAAAATCTCTGCAGCTCCTCCAGAGTTTGAAAGAGCCTTTTTACCATTTCTCTGATTAATGTTTTCCTTGCCTGGCTCCTCAGTTTAGGTGGAAGGTGACGTCTTGTTTTAACCTTCCACTTAAATTCATCCCTGGATAGTCTTAGCTTTTGCATGCTGTTTGTTCACAAATGTTCTGTAAAAAAAATAAACGCTAGCTTCTAACCCTGGTCATCTAAAATCCTAAAAATCAATTTACATTTGGTATTTAGCAAAAATTGTGAAAATTTTAAGCTGTAAGATCCAAGTAGAAAAAGCACCAGAACAGCTAAAGGGGTGATATGACCTTCTCTGATTTCTTACACAGAAACCCACATAAAGTACAAAAACATTAGTGTTTTTTTATAGGAAAGCCGGCCTTTCTAAATCTTCTCTATTGAGTAGCTGCCATAGCAGAGATGGGTTTTCAGAAAGCCAGCCTTTGTAAAGTCTACTGTGAGAAGGCTTGACGGCCCGGTGGGTCTATTCTAATATAGCTCTCCGTCTCTTTATGGTAAAGATTTAAAGAGTCACACAAGCGCAGACAGCAGCTGTTAGCTAGCTGCCGTCTTTGAAATGAACATAATGTGCATTTCATCGCCTCACAAGCCTCAGTCTGTGGCTAAAAACAGTCTCAGCCTTTTAAAATGGACTCTGCAGGCTGGGCTGCAGACCTTTTTGAGGGTAAACAATCTAAAGAAGCACCAGGTGCCATAGAGGGGTAACAAAGCTGGGGGAGCCCACTTATTTTAGCCCCTAGCAGCTGTTTCTACATGTACTGCTAAAACTGAAAATCGCCCTCGAAGCTCTCTGCTACTTTAAGTGGCTATTCTCTCCTGTCCTCATGAGGAAATAGGGAAGTGACAGCTGGACTTTGATGCAGCTTCTAAACCAGAATTTGAATGAGGAGAAAAAGGAAGAACCTCCAAGTTTCAATCCCACATGCACACTGAGCACCACATGACCACCCATTAAAAAACGGAAGGAGGATGACATTTGCCTGCAAGCCAGAGGAAGCCAAACACGGGAGAGCTTACTTTAAATGTTGATTACTTACCCTCGCACTACTCCGCTCTCCAGATAATTAACCTGGATGAATTTACCGAACCGACTGGAGTTGTTGTTGTGAGCCGTCTTAGCGTTACCAAAGGCCTGGAAGAGACAGAGAAGGATAGAAAAACCAACTGAGCAAAATCTATTTCAGGTGGCAGAATTTTCTATTTAGGATTAGCAGAAAAGAACAAACACGTCTAATTTCCATTAAATTAGCTCATTTACAGAGGCGTCACAAAAAAATATTATTCCAAAAAACATGGAGCAATGCTGACGTTACTAAAACAGGATGTCCTCCATAACTGATTGAATAAACAGGACAGAAACGTCTCAGAGAGGAGGCCAAGAGGCCAGAAGCAGAGCTGAATGAGCTGAAGGAAGTTCAGCTGAGCAACAGATTATGTTTTACATGTAAAATCCATCTCCTGTAGTCTCTATGTGTCTGGAAACAAGACAGAAAGCTTTTTATTTCAAATAAAGATCCATGTCTGGGTAAAACCTCAGACACCATGGAAGAATATGTACTGGTCTAATAAAACCCAACTTGGTCTTTGGGTTACCATTTGAAAAGATAAATTTGACAAAACACCCACAGTGAGCAACATCAAACAAAGACAATACTCACACTGACACACGGTGGTGGCAGCATCATGATAAGTGGTTAGTTTTATTAGAAGGAACCGATGTTTTGGTCGAGGTAGATAAAATAATAAAGACCTCTAATTACTTCTCAGTTTTACCCGAAAACCAGAGAATAGCTTCACTTTTCAGACATCAAAAGCAACAACAAAAAATACTTAAGAGGTTTTAACCTTAGAAGATTTGGAAAACCTTGAATAGGCAGAAAGGAATTTTAACTGGGATACTAATAGACTCCTGCTAAACATGAGCAGTGCTTCAAGAAAGTAAAGTGCACACACTTAATCAACCAGATTCCATTTTTATCTTTCTAATTAATCTATTGGTGAGTTTAATATTACAAGATTAAAGTCAAATTATGTATAAACATTTAGCTCATGGTCTAGTGTTTCATGCTGGATTTGCAGACTTCTGAAAGCCACTGTTCATGATCCACTTCACACATCCCCATCCATTAAAAAGATTCAGCCTCTTGCAGCTCATTAAAAGATCTTCATCTCTGTACTGGACTGACTTTCAGACCAAATATGGAAGTGTTGCAACTGAATCTAAAGTGGAAAGTACTTCCAGTTAAACACGTATCTCTAGCAGCAAATTTATTACAACAGCAACAACAAACCATGACAACATTGAGGCGGGCTATTCGAGGGCTTGAGACTGCAGAAGAGAGCTGGTCCAACATCTGCAACTCTTGCTCCTGCCCACCAGCTACGCTTTACTCATCCATCTCTTTCACTTCTCTCCCACCCCAACCTTTCACCCAGCTTTATCTGCCTGCATCTCTGCAGTCGCTTCATGGCGATTACTGCAATGGTACAGTAACAGAATAGCAGCACCTTTTCCCTCTTGAGGCGCATGTTCACATGGTTACAGAGACACAGACCCACAACCAAAGGCCACCGCAAGGGAAGTTGACTCAGTGAATGCTAAATAGGAGCCACATTGTATTTTCCAAAACGGCATACAAAGTGAATTTGATACAGTTGCACTGGTGCTAATCAGAGTATTTTGGGGCAAAAGTTGATTTCTTTTTTATTTTCTTCCCTCCTCCCCTTTTGAAACTATTCATAACATGTATTTTTGTCTGCAGTAAAACTGTGTGATAGTTTCAGACTTGAGGGATGTGAGAGGTAATTATTGTTGCTTGTTCATGCATGATGAAAAAGAAGTTCTGTAGACTGACACCAGTTCCCTTGAGTCAAACCATGACTTTCTAAGACTTATCTGCAACAGTAAGCCTTGCTTGCAACATGCATTTCTCTGGAACCTTTCAGAAACATGAAATCTACACATTAGTGAACTGGATTTCCAAATGAGATGATTGGATTTTATTTTTCCTTCACGTACAAAGTTTCACAAAATGTAAGGCGATAAATCTAAAGTCTTCATGTCAAATATCTGACTTCACTGCCTATTATGTACAGGTGCTAAAGCTCAACTACATGGGAGGGAACATTTGAGTTATTTTTACTCACAAAGTTCTTTCATTCTTAATGTTGTAAAGCTTCAAAATAAAGGTTAAAAAAAACCACAAGATTTAGCAAGTATCTTATATTGTTTCTCTTTGCTTCAGAAAAAATACTAAATATTGTATTATTATGAATATACTTACATTTTAAAATAGAAATGATTACATTTTTTTATTATTTTTATAAAGAAAATATTGGATATGGGTTTTGCATCAAAATTAATCTAGCAGGATATTGGATCAAAATTGCTCTTTGGATTGAAAAGGTGGCCAAGCTCCAGTCTGGCACAATAAAATGTGTAGTTTGTGGTCGAGGTGTAATAAAATGTGATGAAGTTTAAGGTTTGAAATGTGTCTAACTCCCAACTATTAGTCAAGCATAAATCATGGAGTTTAAAGTATTGATCCTGTGCCATGATTGAGCTCAGCGTGATGCTGCCCACTATGCCCAGCTTTTTCACCCAAACCCCACCCTTTGCTCACAGCTCAAGAAATCCCTGGGAACTCTCCATTCGGCCCACACCACTACACCATGGAGGGAATTCTAAACATCTCACAGCCTCGTTCGTATTCAAACATGCCCGTGAGCCTGCTCCAGTGTTTGAATCTGATTGGCTGGACTGCTCTGCAGGTATGAGGAAAGGAGACCCAGGGCTTGCTGCACCATAGTTGTGGAAAACAGAGACAGTCTTACGAAATGGAGGTTTGCACACAAGTATTTTAAGGAAGAAAAAGAAAAAAAAAATGGAGGTAAATAAAAGGAAGAGAGACCTAACTTCACGCTGCGGCTTTATCTCTGTGGCAAGCCTGTTTCTTGTTTTTTTTTTTTGATAACACTGTTCCCTGTAGGTTTCCCCTTATACATCCAGGCCCCAAAGTCTCACATCCCCATTCAGCAGACAAACTTTGCACACTTTTCTCAATAACCACAACTGGGGGTGTGTCTTTCAAAAAATACGGGTTTAAAATATGTGTTCAAACAAGCATCAGAAAAAAAAAAAAGTTTGAATAATATACCACAAACACAAAATTTACCAAAAAAATTAATTCAGTCATAAGATTTGTGACAAAAAAATACATAATGGAGACGGTTTTAAAAGCTTTTCAATAAATAACTGTCACACATTCTCAGTTTATGAATAGTTTCCATCGCAAGGCAAGAAAACATTTTTTGAGCAAAAGTCTAAAACAGTTAGAGTTTATTTGGATGGCTCTGAAACCTTTGAGGATAAAACCTCTAAAGGGATCCAGTCTTCAGTTAAATGTTTCCACAGAGAGCTGCCAAAGCCCTGACACAGACACCTCTCTACAGCAGGGGTACGCTCACAAAAGGCCTGTAAATAATCCAACCGCCATAGAGAGCACCCCCACATCCACAGTGGAGAGCAACGACTGAAACTCAAGCAAAGATGATTCAAACACTGCGGCACAGAGGCTTACAGCTTAGGCTACAGAATGTAAGAACCCCAACGGATTTCTGACAAAATTTGAGTTCAGCCATTTGTGAACATCAGGTAGAAATGGAGGCACGGGTGGGGTTTGGGGGGAGCAGGGAGATCAAGTGCAATCTCTGGTAACCGAGGCTAAACTCTCATAAAACTCACTGACAAAATAATCAGTGATTGTTGGACTGAGTGAGTCTTTGGTGAGATCACATGTCGCTGGCAGATACTGAATGCGACCACGTCGCTACACAGTTCCTCCTCCACACAGCTTCGGTCTTCAATTTATGATTCCTCTAACATTTAGACCTCAGGGGATTCGGTCATGTAAACTAAAGAAGAGCTTATTATACAAGAAGAATGTCAGTGGCGTGGTGTTTCTCAACGGTAACCGTTTAAAAAAAAGGGGCAACCAAGTGAGTTTTTCTCTGTCAGAGAAAGATAAATATGAACAAACCATTTTTCTCTCTTGAACTCACTGCATATTACATAAAGCATAATGAACATGAATCTAACATCTTGAAGGATAAGGTGTGTTTATAAAAATTCATTTAATTGTTAAATAAAAAAAGCAATTTAAACCTTTTTCTTTCACGAACAAAAGAAATGCTGATGTAACAAAGAACCTATAACACTCACAGAGCAGTTAAAAGTATTTACCCCCTTTATTTCTCTATTCGGCATCTTTTTTGCTTTGGGTCTCAACATTTCTATTTTTTACCATCCAATTTATTCATATCCAATTTCCCCAGTTGGAGGTCACCTGAAAACTAATAGAAAATAAGCTTTTTGCATGTTTTTTTTGAGAGATATGTTTTTTTCTTTTTTTTTTTTTTACACAGCATTAATAATAGCCAACTGTTCCCAAGATTTCTTGAATGTCTGCATGATGGAAAGATATTAAAAAAAGTAATGGTGGTTAGGAGGAAGAAAATAAATCTAATTGCTTCAAGATGCAGTGGTTTTGATCTTATTATAGGCAGTAAGTGACAAATAAATAACCAAAATAGGCTTTAAGGAAAACACTTTTTTTTAAACAGATGTATAAAATACTCAGCATGACATAAACTCATCATTATCAACTACTGAGGCAAATTATATATTGCGCCAACACTGAAAAACTCACACACATTTGTTGGGTTAACTATTCTGTTTTCATAACACACTGATGTTTTAAAAATGACCAAGAAGCTACCAGATGTAGCTATGTAAATATGCTTTGAGGAACAGCTGTGGCAAACGGAGCAAATAGAGTTGAGGAGTTTTTGAGTCCATTACAAAGATATGTGGGGAATCCAGAACATACAGCTTCTTTCTGTCATTTATCCAGCAAAAAAAGAATAAACTAATAAATACACTATTACTACTCAGTATTTTGTCTGTGTGATAGAAGCACAGTTATTGAAAAGGAGAATTGAGCAAAAATAATTTAAAATATTGCCTTTTTTATTTAACTATGAAAGCATTTTTTTATTTTGGGGGTTTTTAAATAAATGCTGTTGGTTGGTGCATTTCTAGGCCACAAAACAGGGTTTTGAAGCTTAGATGGATATATTGTTATGGAAATATATGTTTACATTTGAAAATGAATCTGTATCTCTAGTTGAAATGGTTTATGATTTTACCCTTTATCATTTTAAAGAGCAGTAAGTAAATATCTAAATATGATATGTCTGTTTAAGTTCAATACTTGTCTATTCTATTCTATATTCTATTTGCATCTGTTTTCTGCATTTATCTGTAAAAACCTTACATGCATATTTCTGTTGGGTATGTATTTTTTTTATTGCATCAGTCATTTCGTTGGCATTTATTTTTTAATTTGTAAAGCCCTACACATTGACTTATTGTGTGGATGAAGTCTAATAGATGCTGATTTCAGCTTAATTGTTTAAATCTTTTTTTTTTTAACGAGAAACTATGACTTTAAAATTCTGTGTAAAGAAAAAAAAACAAACAAACAAAAAAAAAAGAATATGTTTAGTGAAACCACTCGGCCTTCAAATGTCTGATCTTGATGAGTTAGGATTTTCTTTTTTGGGGTCAAAAAGCCACAACATAAAAAAAAAAATGTGATGATTTAAAAAGAACAAACAGATTTGAAAGAATTAGAAATATAAGAATTTACTAAATTATCAAAATTTATGCATCATAGAATTGTCTCAAATCTTTAATATTTTCTTTATTAAAATCAGAAAAGTGAATCTAAGTTTTTGATTCATGCATCTATAGAATGAAAAATGAATGAGTTCCTGGTTTTAATGCTTTAACTGAATGGGGGAGAAAAGAAAAAAAAAGAAGTTTTTCACCTGACAAGGAAACTGGCTGATGCAGATCTCTGGAAGACTCTTCCCACCATCTCTTGATTTTTTAATTTATTAAGATACACCTGAATGGTTTGCTGGATGAAATCTCAATCGAGAGCTAAAAGATTTAAATTTACACGTTGAGGTCCAGAAAAAAAGCCCCATGTTAAAGGTTGAGAGTTTTAATAGCCGAGGCAGAGCACTGAATGCCAACTTGTGGTCCGGTGTTTTACCAGATTGGAGCCATTTAAAGCTGCTCCACCCATACCATGATGAGCACCACATCAAACTCCAGCTTGTGGTCACAGCACCACAAATAGATGCCAAAGAAGCCTGCAGACTGATGCAACATGTACAGCCTGTAAAGACAGGGATATTCTATAAAGTGTTATTACAGGAAGGTATTTGTGTATAAGTAAATATATCTGTTTGTGTGTTAGGATGACGCACAGAGTAATGCCAGCCTTTTCCAGACTCATACACAATGCCACCCACTCTGAATAACTGCTCAAGCCAGAGAGATAAACAATAGACCAGTGGACAGAATGGCCGGCTTCTCCCCTGTACTTCCTGCAACAACAATACAGTAGTCTGGTGAGTCCACACCCTTCAAGGCTCTGAGCTAACAGCAGAGGGAACCACGGCTTTTGCTTCCTGTGTCGTAGCCGCTTCCTGCTGAAGGGAGCTTCCTGTCTGAGGCGGTGAGACAGGGCGACATGGAGCATGCCGGCCGGGGACTTTGAACAGGAGTGTTTACTTTACTGGGACAACAAACTTAAGTTCCAAGGCTACTGCGTGGGCCTCACTGAGTGGTCCCATGAGAGAGAAACAGCAATATTTTCACACCTTGCTTTGGCCTCAGGGCTCATTATTAATCGTTAGTGATACTTTTACTATTTGCCATAAGAAAAAGGATTCAATTGAAGATGCACCAATCAGGCTTTAAAAGATGCTACTTATTTCAAGTTTGTTTTTTTCCCCCAAAAGGACCATAAAACAAAAATAGAGTAATACATGTGTTGCAGTCCTCTATGGATATCTTTTCTTGGAGAAGCTACTTAAGTCACAGTTAAAGGGAATGTCTGACTTAAAGCTGTTCAGGTTAAAAAAAACAAGAAACAAACTTTTGTTGTCTGAAAGTACTTCAGATTCGTCTATGTCAATAATATCTAACCACAGCCTGTAAACGAATACTCATATGTCCTGTCTTCTTTCAAAATCTTTTTTTTTCTTTTTTTAAATCAAAAACATGGTGGGCTACCAAAGCAGCACCTTTTTTGGGGGGGAAACCCTCTAGGTTATTTTATGAATATGCATTTGAATGCCTAAAAACTCCCTCTAACACATTTTTTGCATCACAGCTGTCAGATAAACTCATCAAAGGCAGGAAAAAAAACCCTCCCCCTCTCTACTCGGACATATTTCCATCGTCATCTCACAACATGCTGAGACAGAGGCAGTTCAAGCCGACAACAAGAGTAAGAAAGCTTCAAAGGCAGGTAAAGAAATAAAAGAGGGAATTATGTAACAGTGACTCAACCAGCTCAACCAGTTTACAGGTAGCACTGGGATCTGTTGGGCTGATCTGCTGGTAGAAGTCTGATATGTTGCTGTCCAAAGCAGGTGTTGGAAGGTAGGGCTGGATTGAAATGTCATTTTAAGAATCCAGTCAATTCTGGTTCTCAAGTTTAAAACAAATTGTTTTTGATCTTATCCAATCTGGTGAGATTTCAAATTGGATTGTTACTTCGATCACACGGCTGCGTAGTTATGCAAGGTATTGATACTAGTATTATATTGGTATTAAATAGCAAAGTAATAAAGTATATGTAGGTGATTTGCAGCTGTAAGGATAATAGAAAAAGGATTATTTAGAAATCAATCTTTAGGTGATATGAATCAATCTTTAGGAATTAATTCAGAATATTTAATTCAGGCTTCAAGACCTCCACTGTAGCAGAACAAACACTGAGAGAATAGCAGGCATACAGCAAAATTTCTATTGCACTAATCTGATCACCTTCTAGGAAATAAAAGCCCCAAATAGAAAGTTTTGAAAAATAAAACTTTTCATATGAAAAGGTTCACTTTTAATATGATGCTTGAGCCTTTTATAGAAACAACTTTTGCTGCAATAACAATTTCAAGTCTTGTATTCTTCCCCCATCATGACTCCATAGAAACAGACTTTTCTTTTTTTTTTTTTTTTACAAAACAGCTTAAGCTACAAACAGCTGTTTCCAAGTCCTGGCACAGCTTTGCTATTGGTTTGGGCGTATCTACTAATATTTAGATCTAGCACACATGATGATACTGCCACCACCATGCATTACACTAAAGAAGGGGTGGACAAGGTGGTATGCTTGTAATCTGACCAAATAAGAAATAAGTTACTCTAAAACATTGGCAAACATGGACTGGAGAGATCGGCTAAACTTTCACTTTTGATATGATGGTAAAGTACAGAAATTGAAGTAGTTATGGGCATTTGCTGCATGTTATCCTACGCATAAGGATCCTGCAAAGAATCTTCTAACATTATATGAAAGAAGAGGTTTGTTTTGCTTTGTATAAAACGGATAGATTATAAACTGTCTCTGGTAAAGATTTAATATATCTAAGATGAAAGCATCATTACATTCTCTGATGAAGGCAGCAGGAAATGCAAAGCTGTATGATGATTGGAAGACTGCTTCCAGATGAAATTCAGTCTCAATTTCCTCCAGTGGCCAGGCCAACTTAATAGGAGCCCATTGCTCTCCGACCACAGCTTTGGACCACTGACACACCAAAAACGGCAGTGGTGGCAACAAGTCTGCCAAAGGGACAAAAACTGTGCTGATGAAGAGGGAAAACACTCAAATGTCTCTTCCTCTCATCCTTCCAGAACCAGATACTGACAGACTCCTACTTGCATCTGGAAGGAGCAGAAACATCAACATCTATGAGAGAAGATGTAAATCTGACAGATGAAGGAGGACAGAAAAGTGACTGCATCTGTGATAAACATGTCTTTATTCTGGGTATGAACTTCAAGCTTAGCAGCTTGTGGTAAACCTCTGAACAGGTTCCAAATGCGTCCTACTAACTTACAACATGAGGGTTTTGTTTCTCTGCAACATCTTGTATATAAAATGAGCTGCATTACACGTCAGGCTTTTCTGACTAAGGATCTATTTTTGGTCAAATTACTGTGAAATAAAACTCAACAATGATTTACTTCCAGATCTGCACTCACGAGTTATTAATTCACCAAAGCTAGAGAGCCTGGTGCTTATTTTGATTGGCTGAGTGCAAAATACGATTCAGGTTTTGGTTTATCCTTTTGGATCTTCATATGATTAATAGCTGCAACTTCTTTCCCAGACAGATAATACCTCCAAAACATGGCAGCATGTATTCAGTTTGAAGCAATCGCAGAAGCTGCAACTGCTCAGATGCATCTGTATTGTCCTCCGCAGCCAAAACCGGTTGCAGTGTTGAGTTCTGCACCCATATACAACTTCCTGTCTGAAAGGCCGCTGAGGCTTCAATACCGATGGCATTCGCAGATTTCAAATCAGGAGGATATGGTGAATCCAGACCCTCCCCCAAACATGGCTTCCAGAAACTCTGAGAGAGTCTGTGGGAGGTTAGATATCCCAGTGGATTTCATCACTGTAAACCCACCGACTGAGGGAGCAGACTGCCTGCTCAGCACCTCTTTCATTTAGTGAGGATTCAATGAAAATATTTCAACATTTGAATGTTTAAGGGTTTCATATAAAAATGAACAGAAATTGAAAAATTCTAAAAATAAATGAAAAAAAGTATAGAAAACCTACATTTAGAGTTTTTTAGGACGGCAATAAGGAAGAGAAAGCCGATGGATGGCTTAAGGGAACTACTCAAATTACATCAATACTATATTATACAAAGACAAAGGCTTGAACAATTGCAGCTTTTCCAGTCTATGAGAACCATTTATTTCACATAAAACAAACGAAAAATCTACCCGTGGGTCACAAAAAGTCAAATCATGCTTTAAGACTTTTGTATGCAGATAGGAAAAAAAACTTCTGCAGAAACATGTGACCACAATATGAGAAGTGATCCAAATTTAGAGGGAGGGTCTGATTCATGTTCTTTGTTGCAGCCGTCATGACGTCAATCTGAAGAGGAGCCGACAAGCAAACAAACATTCAAAGACTATCATTCTCTGAGATGCAGAAAGTTGGTGGCGATAGTGAAAAAATAAATCGTAAGCATCCTTGATGTAAAGCATCAGTAATCTGTGCAGCAATTAACCTGTTTAAACGAATCTAGTATTGTCAGATGTTTCTATTTATGATTATAGATCTGTAAGAGTCCAAAAGTTTTGTCTAGAAAAATAAACAACGTTTATGGAGCATTTAAAAACCTGGTGAAGTTGTGTATTTTAATCAGACATTCTATAACAATCCTCAGCTAGTTTTGATCACAGGCAAGTTGTTTTACTATATAGATCAGAGAACTTTGAGGTTTACTCTATGCTGTCCTGGCAAAGCAGACACATTTCTTCAAAAACCTCCGTATTTCTCTTTTGTTCATTTTTGCCCATCTGATAGAGCTGCTCAGCACAGCTTTGTAATTTCACAGGAAAGACAAACGAGAAGAAATGCTGTCACCTGACTTTAACAATTAAACGTCACCGTGTGTAAGCCACGTTTAGTGCTGGCACAGAAAGCCCCATAAAAACGGAGACAAAAACAAAGTACAAGTAAACAGCTCATCTGTCCACAGAGGAAAAAAATTAAAGGGTTAATAAAACCACTTCCCACTTTCTTTTCTTTTTAGACTGTGACCTCTTTAAGTTTTCATACTTTCATTTTATAACTTTTATCATTGATTTCTAAATATAGATTAATACATACAGGATTCTAAGCGTTTAGATGAGTCAGTTTTAAGGAAGCGTGAAAAAGTAATTGTAAAACTAATGTGACAGCCAACAGATTAAGTGTTTCACTTAAGTATTAGTGTCTCTTGAAGCCTCACACATTTTGTCATATAGAAACTATAAGCTTCAGTGTGTTTTATTGGGATTTTGTGAGACTAACAGATTCAAACCTACAAATGAGCAAATCTATTGCATTTTTACTGATGTTCGTAAATAAAATCCAGTGCAACTTCTGCCTCCTGTCTTAAAAACACAGGACTGCAACCTTTTCAAACATTGCTGTCCACCTAAACTACGAGACCAGTAATCATGCACTCCATGAATCTGGGAGCAAATGTGTAAAACGAAGTAGATGAGACGGACGTAGAAATGTATTCACCCTAAAGGCATTATTTCTTTCATTGTAGCCTGTTTACATTTGTACAAAAAAATGTATTTAAATAAAGACATGCCTCATTTTCATTTTTGTTTATTATATAACAATCTAATAAAAACATATATATTTAAGTTTGTAAAATTGAAAAAAAAATAAAAGTTCAAGAAGAGTTAAAAATCTACCAAATGTTGTTTGGTGTTGATTACGTCCCGTAGAACCTGGTTATGATGAATTAAAGTATAAAGACTAAAGAGCTGTAATGTTTATCGCTGCAAACAGGAACTGATCCATTCCACCAATTGATCCCATCTCTACACATCGAGCATCTTTGTGCTTCTGCTCGGTCATATGGTTTTCCTTCTTACCTCCAGGACGGGTCCAGCACCCAGAATGGTCCTCTCCACCCCGCTGGCGTAGCCTTTCTGGCTGAGTGCCGTCAGACAGTGGATCAGGAAGTTGGTGCTTTGGGTCTTCCCTGAGCCACTCTCTCCAGAGATGACAATGCACTGGTTGACCCTCTTCCTGAGCATAGCATAGTAGGCCACATCGGCAATGGCGAAAATGTGAGGCTCCAGTTTTCCCAGCTGGTGTTTCTCATACATCTTGACGTATTTAGGGTTGTAGATTGGCAGGAACCTGAATGGGTTAATGGCGATGAGGATGCTGCCTGCATAGGTGTAGATTTTTTTCTTGTAGAAGCGCGTGCGGAGATTGTTCAATATGCTGTCCTCACTGAGGACGGGGAGGTTGCAAAGATCTGCAAAGTCATCCTGGGGAGGGGGAAGGAAGCCTCTGGCTGCCAGCCGCTGTACCTCTTGCTCCTTGGACAAAGGCGGGAGGTGAACATAATGGATGGAGCCATCATGGTTCCTCTCCTGGACAAAAAAGCAAAAATAAACAAAAAGAGCTCAACTTAAATGGCCAGACTTCTGCAAAGACTTTCCAAATCCTCAATTTCTTCTCTCATGTAAATAAAATCTCTGACCATATGTATATGGGGGCACAAAACATTTTGTTTTGTTTGTTTCCTATTATTAATGTGAAATGTATTGCATAAGTTTGACTACTTGTCACCAACAAAGAGGAAGAGAAGAGAAGGAAGCACCAAGCAACAATCAAACAGTAGAAGCATTCTGCTCTCACCCTGACAATAAACACAAAGACAGATCTGTAAGGTTTACCTGTAGCAAGAAGTAAAAGCCAAAGCTCTGAGGGTGTTCCTCCTGAGCCTTTCTGGGCCAGAGCAGAACCCTCTGCACAGGCAGGTCTCCCGCCTCCAGTATCCACTCCTCCCCGCCGCTTTCCTTCACCTCTGCCAAAACATACAGACGGCTGGGGTCCAGCCCCAGCGTTGCAGCAGCATCCGAGATTACAGAGGCTGTTGTTGCATTCTTCTGCACTCTGAAGGCCAAAGAAAACAGGACTTCATTAAAAAAAACTATTTTCTAAAAGAAACCTTACTATTGGTTGACTTATTATTTGACAATCTAGTCAAATAAAAGTAAAACTCCACCAGTTTGGGGTACCCACCGAAGGTTGCAGCAGGTGGAGGACTGAGCAGCGAGCCGTGGGTAGATCTGAAGCAGGTACATACGATTGTCAGGGTCCTTACACCCCCCTCCCCCTCCTCCTCCACCTGCGTTTGTTGCCATGGAGGCAGCGCCATCTCTGACACTCATCCTGAACCAGGGGGAGTGGCCTCAGCATGCCGCACATCCACCGCCTCCGGTCTCACCACACAGCACCTGAAGATGACAGAAGGACCCATCACATCCCATTCAATCAAATAAAAGCGGTTTGATTATATACAACTTTATTTAGTACATGCGAAAATTGTTATTTACATGATCTCCTTTGGACACCATTCTCTGATGCCTTTAGTTGCCACTATCATATGTTCAAAAGTGGGTTGCACAAAATGTGACACTGAAAGTTTATCCAAGCAGCTATTGATGTCATTGGCTTGCAGAATTTGCAGGAAATTCACTGTCATACACTATTAAATATCATATTCAAGTATGCAATGATGCAGCCATCGACTACCTCACTGACCGTCCTCAGCACGTGCGGCTGAACAGCTGTCAGTCAGAGGTGGCACTCTGCAGCACCGGGGCCCCCCAGGGCACCGTCCTGTCTCCGTTTCTTTTCACCCTGTACACCTCGGACTTCACCTACAACACGAACAGCTGCC
>JAUZNJ010059204.1:0-28269 GCA_034780135.1 Jordanella pulchra
TATATATGTATCAAGCTACATCTTCTTCCACCATTGTTCCAATTTACCCATCCAGGACATTGGTCCTCAATGTCCAAAATGAATATCATGGCTTATGGAAATACACGTTTTAGATGCTGATTGCTAGTGGAAGACTGAGAGCTTCTATCTACTGTGCAGAAGGTGTGCAGATGCACACCTTAAAGGTTTCATAGTTGAGCAAATCGTTTCTTATATTTCCTGCGAGAAATTCCAACTTTGCTGTTCTGCCATGGTCTTATTGGATAAGGAGGAAGATCATATTTCCCTTTAGCATTGAAAGAACAATAAAAAGGATAGGTGGTATACACCTGTCAGCGTGGTGCAGAGCAGAAAATACAGTGCAGAACATGCAACAGTACTTAAAACTATTGTGCATGAAAAATCTGCTAGTTTCAAGAAGCTTGAGCTATTTTTCAATAAATATAAATTTAGGAACTGAAAATAATGTTTTATTTCCCTTTTTTCACATATGTGACCCAATTATAGTTAAATCCTACCACCAGAGTAAAAAAAAAAAAAGAAACAAACATTTTGAGCAATGATTATAACTAATACAGGAGAATAGGTCGAGGGTGATTACAATTAAGAGTTTGTGTGTGTTTTTTATGGTCACAGCTTCTTTTTTTCAGATTTGTTTTATCTGCTGCAATGATTTCTGTGTCTGTTGATACAAAGAAGAGCTTTTGTTATTGAGGCACCATTGGTTGCTACAGGCTCTAATTGGGGCTTTGGAAAAGAAGCAAGCAACATTTGATTTAATAGCTGCATCCCAAATAAGGTTGCATATCTTGCAGTATGGCTTACTTTTTATATCACTGAATCCCCTGAGGGGGAAATAGAGATGTCATCATTAGTGGGCAGTTGACTATGGTTGGGTTGACTGTTAGGGTTATAGAGGCCTATAACTTGGTCAGCCAAGTCTGTGGCCCAGCAACAGCTTTTGCTGTCCATTTTCCCTGTCTGTCTGGGTTCCTATCTTGACTCATGGTCCCGTGCCAGTCTCCTCCCGCTGACTAAATATGAGGAGCTAATGAGCAAGGAAGCTCAGCAAAGACCTAGAAAAGGGCACCTCTTTCTCTTCTTCATCTCAGTGAGAGGGAAGAGGGAAAAGTTGCTGTGGTCAATTTTATTAACTTGGCTGACCTTCATACCAACAATTAACATTTACTGAAAAGAATCCCCTCACATTATCGTCCTCATCTCTATCTCAATCTCCAACAGTATCACCAACAACTGCATGTTAATTTCATTCTGTTTGTATAAAATACACCTATCAGATACCAGCAAATTAATGGCATAGCCTTTGCTTCTTTTTCATAGACAATCACAAAGTGATTTGCATTATGCAGCAGAAGGGTGGCTATCTGAAGGTCCCCGACATGTTCAGTAATTGGCTCTGGGAACAGTTCGGAGTCAAAAAGCAACAATTACCAGCACTGATTTTGACCTAATCTGACTTTTCAGATAACCAATCGACCTACCTTAGGATGCTCTTTCTGATCACTGGAATAACAACAGGAATAAATAACTTGTTTACACGGTGGTCAGTGTTGATAAAATCTCTAGCTTCATTTTGTTTCAAAAAGCAACGTCTGAAAGGATTGATCATTGGATACTCCTGGATAAACTACACTTATAAAAAGAAAAAACATAAAATGAGCAAAAAATTATTATTTTTTTCAAATAGAAATTCTTTATTTTTCCATGCAGTATTGATGAAGGAAAACTGTAGTTAATTCTTTGTGTTAATTGTGTGTTATTTTAAATACAACACATTCACTTAAAACTGTATTAAAAGATCCATTTGAAATAATGTTTTTGCAGAGATTTTAAAGTTAGGTTCTTTAAGTTTAGGAATTTACGTTTAATTAGGAAAACTACCTGCTGTTTATTTGTAAAGGTGAAGAAACTTTATCTGTACAGCACAATTCAGCACAAAGTGCTTTACATGAATTACACTATAAAATAGAAGAAAAATAAAAGCAAGTAAAGATAAAAATATGATCAAAGCAGGTAGTAAAACAAACAGAATAGTTGGAACAAAACCTTGTCCATCTTCTAACCTTAACTAATAATACCTCAGTTAACAATTTTACTTCATGCAGTTCTAAACAAATGATTTTAAACTTTGACTTAAAAGAACTCATGCAGTGGAGCATAGGAACTAAATGCTACTCCTTCTTTAGTTCTGGGTGTACATAGTGGGCTTTAACTAAACGACCTGAGTGGTCTGAGAGGTTTATACACTGAAAATAAATCTGTTATTTATTGAGGTGCTGATCCTTTCAGTGGTTTATAGACTAACAGAAGGATTTTAAAGTCTATTCTTTGACCTACAGGGAGCCAGTGTAAGGACTTCAGAACTGGGCTGATGTGCTAAACTTTCTTAGTTAAAAAAAAGTTTCTGGAATCAAACACACTATGATACGATTGTGACATGAGCAACACTCGCCATTTATGTTGGATATGAGGTCACTGTTGGTAGATTTGAATTCCAGCAAGAACATTTTGGAAAAATTTGGAGAAAAGTATTTTTTGTGTGTTAAAGGTTGTATATGAGGTACTCTGTCAACTACATCACAGTTATTCCAGCTTAATATGTTCTTACTTCCTAAAAAGAATACAGATGTTCTACAGAAGGCTCCTTTGGAATGCTTTTTAATTAAGTAAAATAATGAATGAAAAGTACACTCGCTTTATTTTTGTTCTTTGTTTTTAGCTAAGCTGTCAAGCATTTTGTTTTTTGTTTTTTTGCCAAGCTAAAGCAGAAAATGAGAACGGCATTAACTCTTCCTTATGTTTTTGTGTGTCTGCTCTTTCATTTTAGAACCTAATAAAGAACTTGCCTGAGCAGAAAGAACTGAGTGCTCTAGCGGAACTAAAAGGTGAATATGAGGAGCTCGTGGAGTCAGAGCAGTTCGGCATTGTGGTAAGTATAATTAGCTCTTGCAGAGTAGATTTTTACACTGTGTATGAAATCATACTCCTAGTTTGTACTCAAACACATCCACAGAGGCACAGTTGAACATTGTATCTATTTTTTTCTTAAGTTCAGTTTGGCCAGTGAGTCAGGACCAGGATTTTTTTTTTTTTTTTTTTTTTGCATTTCGTTGTTTGGGAGCTTCAAACACTCCCAAGTAGCAATCAGAAAATGATAGCTCAGCCTCCAAATGACAGAGGCTTTTGTTAAAAGTCTTTTTGACTTGAGAAAAGAGCAGTTCAATCATTTTTGATGAGCATTCAGCATTAAGAAATTGGATGTGGCTCTTTGACATCAGCTGTCAATGTTATCTCATGATAAAATCAGACCCTGAGGCTATGAATCCTGCTTTTTTAAGGTCTTTGAAAAGCTGGCATCTGTAGGCAACCAGCCTGGTGATGTATCCCAATGCTCCTATCAATTTACAATGAGCGTCCAAAAGTTCGATCGTCTCCAGTTGCATAGTAAATAATGCTGTTAGTAATATATTGTCTACTTGAAATGTGGTCTCAAGAAACATACCTGTTTTCTTCACTCATAAAATAGTTTTTTAACACAAAATGATTCATGTTTTGGGATCCTGCCTGCAATATTTGAATTATACATCTATTGCTAATTGATATTGTTTTTGAACTTTTGCATGATGATGCAAAAGGGTGAATTTAGAAGTAAAAATAAGTTTTTCTCAGTCACTTTCTATGTGTAGAGTGATATGGTGCTGGTCAGATATTTAATTACCCTAATGGGTGCTCTAGGATTCATTGACTATGTGAGACATGTATTGAACCAAAACAAAAACCAACATCTGGATTGAGATGCACAACTTGAAATTTGCTTTATCTCTGTGTTACTATTAAAAAGTAAATATATTTTTAGCACAGAATAGTTTCCTTCCTTCAGTCTTTTTGTCTTATCTTCCCCTCACTCTTTTTTCAGTTTGTGCTTTTATCAGGTGTTTTGGGTTATTTCTTTAATATTTTTTTGTTTATCATTATTTTATATCAAATATATATTCATTATAGTTATTTATATTTAATTATAGATTTAAAGAACTACTCAATATGCAAATGTTAGACTGCTGAGATATGGCATTTGTATTTGATCATAAACACAGACTTAAATATATCCATACACCCTAACAAATCAACAAATCACAAAGCCAACCAAAACCAAATTACAGGCCATCTTGGATAAAAAATAACATAGTTCATTTCTTAAGTTTTAGTTCACTTTCCTTATTAGAAATGGTATATTTGTTATAGAATGGTTAGTTTTCTAATACTAACTTTTCTTTTAAACATAGCCCATATATTTTTGTTATGATGAGGTCAGGCTTTACATTTATGAATTTGTTTGAATATTCTAGCTGTTGAATTTAGATAAAGCTGAATAGTTTGGAAGTAATCCAGCATCTTCATCATTTTATTTTGAGCAAGTATTACAGGCCACAACAACAAAAAATCTTGGTATGACACTTCCATCACCCTGCTTTACAGCTGGTAATAACTTCCACATAATTTCCTTGCCATTATGAACAAACAGCTCACCTTCTTGTTTCTCTGGACAGCTTTTCAAAAAGATTTTGGCTGGTCAATGTGAGTTTTTAAAATTTCTGTTAAATTTGAAATGGTATTCTTGGTTTGCATCCTCTCAATCTTCTCTGTTATTGAATTCAATGGTTGAAAATAGTACAATAATTGGGTTTTTACCTAGTCACTTGAAATTGAAAAATAGGGTTGGAAACTGCATCATTTAACCAAATATCAAGGGGTTTTATGTACCGTAAAGAGCATGTATGTATTTTAAACATATCCTGCTAAAGGAAAATGCCAAGTAAATCTAAACATGTGCACTTAATTTGGTTTGTAGTTCTTTTCAGTTGTATTAGTATTACATTTAAGAAAAAACAACCTTTTAAAACAAATAAGCGAAAAAGCCAAATTAAACCTCATTCATACTTATGTAACAGCTACTGTATTTTTTTCATTTTACCCTGATGTTTTAGCTGGGTCATCTAATAATATGAATGATGGAAATCTTTAAAGGAAAGTGCATCTTCAAGCTGATCTGACCTTTCCATATAGTTACAGCTCTAATTACTTTTTAATTAACAGCTCTTGCCATCCATTTACTAAATGACAACCCACTGAAAGACTTAGATTTTACCTTTGAAGTTACCGTCTCAGTAGGATCAGAGTACATACTGTATGCTTTAACAAAACATATGTTCAGTCCGACCCAAGGGGTGGAGACGTGTTTCATCCAGCATTTTGTTCTTGCATTCTTCTTGTGTTTTTAGAAGACGGAATGAAGAAAGAGGCTGCACTTTACCTTGTGATCTCACCTTTGTTGTAATCACAACCCCTCACCCCCCACCCCCTAATACACACACATACACACACTCTCCGCTACTGATGAAGCAGCTCCTCACTGCAGAGATTTTTAGTTCCCTTGGGAAATAAGAGATGTTCTAGCTTTCCTTCAGCCAAGCTGTCACCAACAAGCTCGCTTTCAAAGTGATTTCCACTTGTTGTATACAAACCAGTTGTTGTGAGGTGGGGCTGAAGCTGCTAGTCTGTCTATGTGTGCCCTCCTAAAATGCTAGGATGCTTGGAACTAGAGGGAAGAGAGATCATAAGTCGTATTTGATAGATAAATTATACTTATATTTTCTAATTACTCCTCTTTATTAAATAATCTACTTTTTATATACAGTATTAGTGAGAATGGATATACACATACGAAATGACTATGTTGTCATTAATTCGTAGTCCAGAGATTTTGTACAAGACATTAAAAGTACACATTAATTTTTGAGATGCCTATGTAAAGGTGGTATTTCAAGCAGTCTCCATGACTTACAACTTCATCTTTCTTTAATGATCAGTCTCAAACTGCCAGTTGCACACAAGTTTTGTTTTTTTGTTTTTCTTTTGTAGATCATCCTCCTAAAAAACAACTGTGGTACCCTTTTTTTTTTTTTTTTTTTTTTTTTTAGTTGCTCATGCAGTTTAGTGCTCCTCATTTGGACTCTTTAAAGTTCATGCCTATAGTGTTTGACATGTAAATGCTGGTCCCATGTGACCACTCATCTTACATCAAGACCGTATTTGGAGATTACACAGCTAATCATTGTATGTTTGACATACTCGCCCACCAGAGCTGTTGATCTCTGAAGTGTCTCCAGATTTACTGTGGCCTGATGGCTGCTTCCCTGATTAATGTTGCTTCATTCGTTTTATTCTATGGTTTTAAAGTTCATGGGGATCGATTGCAAAAGTATACCAAAGTTCTCAATTTACAGCTTATTTTCATAACCATTTAATGTTTTTTTTTTTGCTAGATTTTCTTAAACTAGGGTTATTCCATACACTACTTGTATTATTGTATTGTTTGTACATTTAGGGATTTTGCATGCAACAGCAACATGGATTTTGCTTCACCCCACATAGGAACTGTAAGACATAATATCTCTCCTGTTGTAGGCATCCTTGGGTACTTTTTCTACTAAATATGTAATTTCCTTCTGCTTTTTTTTGGTCTAACTTTACAGATGAGTTCAGTAAAGCTGCTGCGGTCACGTCTCAATGGGATTCTTTTCAAGCTGACGTTCGAGGAGCAGGTGAACAACATTAGGCCAGACATCATGAATGTGACATTCGCATGTGAAGAAGTGAAGAAGAGCGAAGGCTTTAGCAAACTCCTGGAGTTTGTGTTGCTGGTTGGCAACTACATGAATGCTGGCTCAAGGAACGCACAGACGTTTGGTTTCAACATCAGCTTCCTCTGCAAGGTAAGGAACTGACAAAACCCAGAGAGGAGACAGAATTAATAACTGTAGTAGTTTGTTAAACAAGTAATTTGCCATGGTATGATAAATGTGAAAACTTCAAGAGACTCTTGCACAAGGCACTTGTATGAATGCTGGTTATGCAGACTGATTTTGTGAGCACAGGCTGATGGATATCAGAGGGTTTAACAGCAACCCTTGCATTTGCATTTACTCATAGCTGTTTTATGTTAGGTGCTTTAAGGGACCCGTGATTAATGTAAAAATAAAAGTGGCTACTCCTGAACATAACTGAACTTTAGGAGGACCTGTATATTCTTTTTACTTTTAATTAAACTAGATTCTGTCTACAGAATTCATTAATGTTTCTTTGTTTTTTTTCCTAAAAGCAACTCAGCTCTAGTTTTTCACCAAGTGTTGCCTATTTCCTTACTAGCATCTTAGAGCAGATATACAGTCGTGGTCAAAAGTTTACATACACTTGTAAAAAACATAATTTCATGGCTGTCTTGAATTTCCAATAAGATCTACAAGTCTTATTTTTCTGTGATAGAGTGATCGGAACACATACTTGTTTGTCATAAAAAAGCATTCATAAAGTTTGGTTCTTTCATAAATTTATTATGGGTCTGCTGAAAATGTGACCAAATCTGCTGATTAGTATTATTATTCATTTTGAACCGGATGGCTTGTTGGATTTGACAAGCAGGAAAAAATTCTGTTCTTTTAGCTGCTGTATATTAACCAAAGAGGGAATAAACATGATCACAGAGCATTAGATGCGTTTTGAAGACTGTCTCTATTCAGTTCAGATTTAAAGCCTGTGTGTATGATGTAGAAAAAGCTTTTTCGTGATGAAGAAAGTGTAGTATTCATGCAAGCCGAGTGAATCAGTGTGGAGTGTTAGTTTAGAACCGGTAAACGACTCAGGGGGCTGATTGGGCCCTTATTGATGGACAAGAATGAAAAAGTATGCTTTCTCACTTTAGTCAATCAAGTAAATGCCCCCCCTTGGTGTCAGGTCTAGGGTACCTAATGCACTCATCAGCGAGGTGGTTGATGATGGAAATATACAGAGGGGAAGGGCCTCTTCTGACCAACCTTTGTCTTCAGTGTTTAGCCCCACACTTTAATTCTGGTTTTGTGTGGAATGGAAAGTTTCCTGAAAGCCAGCCTATTCTCATAAGCTCTCTCGGCTCATGGGCACGGAAGAATGCCCACGGAATCATGTCTGGAATGAAGCTCTTCCAGTCGCTAAAAAACACTTGCACTAAACCGAAAATCCTCTATGTGAGACATTCTCACTATTGAAAATGCCTCAGTGGTGCTGGAATAGAAGAAACTGAGAGCAGCGTCTAATGGAACAAAGAGGTCTTTAGAAACTCCATTAAGAATTGGTGTTAGAGACACTTTGTTATTCCAAAAAAATGACAAAATTTATAAACAGGTGTATCCCAATAAATATGTATTACATAAAAATGATAATGTATTATATGAAGACATCAAATTGATATTAATTTGATGTCACAGTTAATATTATTGTCTGAATAAAAATTGGCAACTGCATTAAAAATCTTAGGAACCAAATGTCCATATTTTTTTCTTTAATTAGATGGAGAACTCTTCTATCAGCTCTGGTAAATAATTACATGCTTTATTTACCAAGTTGACAAAAGCACATTGTATTATGTATTTAAGTTTGTAACATGGAGGCATATACCCAACAAAACTGTGTAGATGTTTTTTTAATGATATACATTTTTCAAATTTACACTAAATAATTGCTACAATTGCTGGTCTTGATATACGCTTTGTAATAAAAACACATTAATTTGGACTTGGCCTTACATGATGTAAGATATGCCTCAGAACTTATGAGGCAATATTTGTCATTTTATGCAAATTCTGCATTTATATTGTTTTTTTTCTTTGTTAGTGTGACCAGCTTAATAAGAAACAATAAAAAAAAATGATCTTAGCTGTTTCTTTGGCATCAGGAGTTAAATTTACTGCTCAAGAATTATGCTAATATGAGGATTTTCCAATCTTATCACATCTTTGTCTGTAATTAATTGTGTCTTTATCTGTTTATCTATATGTTTAAAATAGATAAATATGCTAATAGACAGACCCGTTTTCTTGTAATATAGCTTAACTTTCTAAATGATCTATTTGTAAATGATATTACAAATAGATGTGTTGCACTTACAAGTGAGGAATATGGAATAATTTTACCTCGGGGCTGTTTATACTGTGGAGAATAGTATTATACGCCTGTTCTGATTTGCTGCCCAAAAAAACACCACAATTTGGTATTATTTTTTCAGTCGAAATCCATTAAAAATATTTATTTGAAATTGGATTTTTTATGTAATACCTCTAGTTTCCCATTAAAATGTGATGAGATTTGACATACTTTAACTGTAGCCCTTGTTTCATATTGATCTTATGGAAGAATGAGAAAAAGTTGAGCTCAAAGATAACATTTAAGTTACTGGGGATGGAGTAAATAAATGTTGCTTGCTGGTGTTAGGATCTGTGACATAAGCAATGATATATTTAAAAACAAAAGCACAAGAAAGAGTATAAAATGGAAAGATTTTGTGACTGCAGCATTGTTCCTATTCAGAATGTGCTTACAACATATAGCATTTAGATGGATCCTCACCTTAGAAAAAGCCACGGCATTTGACATGCAAAAGTATGCATTTATTTTCTCTATATAACTACTTATTGCATTGTATGATATTTGAATTTGATATCATATGCCAAAACAGTTACAGACTTTATCATCTCTTCACTTTTTAAAATGTATTTTGGTGCATTAACCAACAAGTTGTGTTAAATATATTATTGAGATACAGAGCATGTTTCCATTGAACTTAAATCATCTAGCTTTGATTGCTTTTCAGGTGGTGGTAGACATATTCCATGCAGTGATTTTACTATTCTGATTATTTGTGATATTTTCTGCAGGCCTTGCTATAGTAATGCTATCAAGGTATTTTATGGAATGTTATATAATTTACATGCACAGATTACATAATCATAAAGTGAGAGGTGAAAAATAAAATGGTTGTTTTATTCCTTATATGAACACACTGGGAAGTGGAGGTGGGGGTACTGCACTTTTCTCTAACACACCTAAACCATTATATACCATGCTTTTTGGAAGCATCATCATATAAGGCACATTTCCTGGTCAGAGTTGAATATTATTTGATTTTACAGTAGGTACAGATCAAAAGAAAACTAGGGTGTGGGGTAACTTCCTAAAGGACAACATCCCTAAACATAAAGCTGGAATGAGTTGGTTGTCTGTGGAGGTTCTCAATCATCCAGGTCATGGTCATGCTTGGAAAGTTCAGTTTAGGGAACTGGATGTGAAGTTTTCTTGAAGATGTTTCTCCTCTGTTCCAAGAAGCTTTTTACATGGATCAAAATAAAGACCAAGGATATCAACACTTTCACAGACGACATCAACACACTGGACAGAAACATCAAGTTCTCCCAGGAAGATGTGGGAGATGACAGCCTCGCCTTCCTGGACTGCACAGTTCATATAATGAAAGACAGACATTTCAACATACAAGTCTACAGGAAACCCACACACACTAACCAGTACCTCTGTTTTGACTCGCACCACCCACTGGAAAACAAACTAGGTGTCATCAGAACCCTCCAAACACGAGCAGAAACCAGTCCCACCACCAACAGAGGGAGGACTAAAGAACAGGGACATGTCAGGACAGTCCTGAAGAACTGTGGTTGTCGCAAACTGGCTTTCTTAAAAATCATCAAGAAAGGCTTGCTGAGAGGGACAAAAAAGAAGAAGAAACATCATCATACCATATGTTGCTGGAGTCTCCGAAAAACTAAGGAGGATCTTTAACCAGCACCAGATCCCTGTGCACTTCAAAGCTGGTAACACTGAGACAAAAAACGGTTTACCCCAAAGATAAGACACCCAGGAAGGAGACCGACAGCGTGGTTTATGCTGTTCATTGTAATGAAGAATAAACAGACCTGTACATTGGAGAGACCAAACAAGCTCTGCAGAGGCGCATGGCTCAACACAGGAAGGCTAACTCCATAGGACAGGACTCAGCTGTCCACCTACACCTGATAGCTAAAGGATACTCTTTTGAGGACAACCAGGTCCATAATCTAGTCAAAGAACACAGATGGTTTGAGAGGGGGGTCAAAGAAGCCATCTTTGTTAACCTGGAAAAATTATCCCTTCACAGATGAGATGGTCTCAGTTATAAGTCGTCACCCAAATACAAAGCTCTTAACGGCCCATTAGAACCCTCTTATCGACCATCAATCCCTCCCCCCGGTGACCTCCTTTGGCCATTCTGTAGGAGGGGTCAGAGCCTTTTTTCTTTTCTTCCTTATTCCTAATTCTGTCGTCACAGGTTTGAAATGAGCATAATCATTTCTAGCTGTTTACTGATTCTTTCTCTTGTAGAGGCCTTCAAAAAATACACTAAATACATCAAGCTTAATATTGCTGCAAATTAAAACATTTGATGTACTGTTTAAATTTCTAAACACCATCATACTCATAGTCCTCATGCAAAATATGTAAACCATAGCGTCATCAAATTTTTCTATCAAAATATCATCTTTCCACACTAGACATCACTTTAAAACTTTAAACCCTTATTTACTTCTTTTTAAAATAATTGGATAAGTTTTTAATTCAGCATAGATGCTTGAGAAAATCTGAAATCAATTGTTCTAAGTAACTCATTTGATTCCTTGAGTCATTTGGGACTAATCAGCTAACTCACAATGACACCATTATTTCTCAGGTCTCACCTAGTATTTCTAATTCAGCCATATTACCCGAAACAACTGGGTTTCTAGGTACACCCAGCGCTCTTAATGAAACCCCAGCATCCCCATTCTCCTACTCTGTATGAGCGCAGATATTCACATTTAGTCAGTGAAGCTTGGGGCAATATCCTAAAACCTGTTGATATCCTCCACTGCTGTTTCACTAAGCATTCTGTTTGTGAATGTTTATAAATCAAATTGTTTCTGATAGTTATGAGATGAAATCAGTGTGTGACATAAGCAGTGTTCTCAACATAAATGAGAGTTGTTGGAAGATGAACAAACCCAAAGAGTATTCTAATGAATATAACTCTGACAAATTATCGGATCTTTTAACTATTACAGTATACTCTATTTGGTAATTGTTTTAATATTACCTGAATATTTGCCAATTAGCAAATCTCTGCCTGTATCTGCATGCTTATACGTGGGCATTTTCAACTGCCTCTTGTTTACTGCTCAGATATTATCAGCCCAAGTACACAGAGCTGTGTTGTGCTAATTAGCTTTCCCAGCATGCCATTCGAACTGCATTGCAGTCACCGTGGGGAGTAAATACGAAACAAGTTTTCTACATGTGAAGAATCACTCACAGGTATGGTGCTGATACAGTGGTGGACTTTTTAGCTTGTCAGGGGTGTGAGATGTTAGAAAGCAGTGCAGGTTGTTTCTTTTTATGTGATTTTATGTTTTTTGTAAACATCAGAAATTTCATGAGTGAGCCCTAACATGACCACTGACCTTTACTTGCTCCCAGTTGTCTTGTACCACCGTATTTTTCTTTAGGGCGAAGCTGAATCCCATACACATTATTAGTCCCTTACAAACATCTAACAATTTGAATTAGTATTTTTACAGTAGGAGTGAAATGTGTCAGGCTATATGGTGGGCTGTATTGTGGAGATTTTACTGAAATGAATAACTAACCTTTTTCAGAATCATAATTTTGTTTATGCCAAAGATAGAGGCAACATACTTACCAAAGGGTCTTCAATCTCTGAGACAAACTGTGCTTTATAGTTTTTTTCTCAGATTATCACACAGTTGTTACGAAATAGTAGCTACCATTTTTATATTCCAGCTCGGGTTCTAACCATCGCATGGCAATAAAAAAAATACATTGATTCTAAATTCTAGGTTGTTTGCATCATTGTACCTTTGTTGATATTAGGCACAGTATGACAGTTTGAAAATGT
This sequence comes from Jordanella pulchra, assembly GCA_034780135.1. Classification (NCBI taxonomy): domain Eukaryota; kingdom Metazoa; phylum Chordata; class Actinopteri; order Cyprinodontiformes; family Cyprinodontidae; genus Jordanella; species Jordanella pulchra. The sequence goes on from JAUZNJ010059204.1 coordinate 12,830, forward strand.
TATTTTAATAGTGTGTATGTTTAAAACCTTTTTGCTTTTATTACTAACTTTTAAACCTATTGACAGACAGGGAGACAGATGAAAACAAAGAACATCCATACATGATGTATTTTTATCCCTATAGGTACATTATGACTTTGCAACCCAGAACTTACTGTACATGAACCTTTTATTTTACCCAAGTTATTTCACACATGGTTGCCAAAATAGGGATTTATGCAAGGTGTTTCCGCTGACACTGAACAGGAAACTTTGTCTACAAAGAAAATTTAGCTCACTTTGATTAGATGCTGACTCTGGGTCAGACAGATTTAATCCTAATTTAAACATCTATTATAACATTATTATCTTTTCGTTCTTAACCTCATACTTTAATATTTGTAAAGAACAGTATGACCTATAACTATGATAAGTTATTTCAAGTAAATTTAGCTTACTATCTACACTAGCCCATGCAGACTTATTGTTTTCTTAGGTTTGGAGTTGAATGGCTGAAGAAGAGCGAGAACTCCAGTTAGGGGTTTAACAAGCTCCTCCAAACGTAACTTAAAAGGAATACTGTCCTTTTAAATTTGCTTTTGGATAATCATTTTTTGTCATATGGGTCTGTTGTGAAGCACTCCATTTTCACAACCTATGTAAATGTAGTTTACCTAAACAGAGCTCATTATTTCACTGCAATGATACTGAAAGAGAGTGATTTTAATATCAGTGTCAGAGGAAGTTTAAACCATTTACATTTTTTTTTAGAAAAAAAGCTGTGTCCCAAAGAAGTAATAAGCACACACAGTCAACTATTGATGATCCGTTTTTATTTGTACATCAGAACATTAATGCTGTGAAGTCTGAACTGTTTAAAGTCTTCAAATATTACTTTGCAGGATTTTCTCTCTCTGTCTCCACTGGTTGCTAAAAGTCGAAGTTAACAGAATGAATTAGCTTTAGGCCACTTTTTTCCTGGCATGACTCAATTATAATCCTGAAGAAGTTTCACCGATCTGAAATGCTTAAGCCAAAGCTAAACAATTTACTCAGTTTTTGTGTTTATAACATAGATACAGGTCAGCTTATTTATTGCTAATACTGTTTTCAGAAAAAAAAAAACGGAAAAGGCAATATTTAGCTTTTTTATTTCATTTGAACACAAAAACTGCCAATAGATCTGTTTTTCTCCCCTTTTTTTCTTTCAGCTGAGAGACACTAAATCCATCAGCCATAACACAACACTTCTCCATTTTCTGGCTGAGAAGTGCGAAGAGAGTCATCCAGAGATTTTGGGGTTTCCTGATGAACTGGAGCACGTGGAAAGTGCCAGCAAAGGTATGGTTCTCTTTTTGTTTGAGCTCTGCTGTGGTTCACAGATTAATACATATGTTTATGGACTAGTAAAACATGTTTTTGCTGTGCAGAAACGCAATGATCCACAAATGGGTTCATTATTTCATATTTACTTATGTTATATATTTTTTGCACATTCAAACCCAACACATTCATATTTCCCTTGACGACCACTACTCCTCTACAATTGTGACAGAAATAGAGCTCTTTAGTCCGACCATGCTGTCATTCAGCCTGTCAATAATCTAATTCCACTTTAATTCCATTCTCCCGCATTCACTGGAATCCCCTTAGGCTTATTTACTTTGTTAGTCTCTTAATTGGTCATTTAATCTAATTCAGCTAATTATGCACTTGACTGAGGCTGCTAGCCATTGTGTTAGTGAACTGAAATAGTCTTCAAGTATTTTGAGTAGAAAGACATCTGTATACACATTCAGAGTCAAAGAAGCTTCCAACAAAATTAATTATCCAATAAGTATCTAGTTAATTATGTGAGGATAGAAAATAAATACCTCAAATCAGCAGCTATTATACTAAAATGAGTTATGTATCGTGCTCAAAACAGACATGCAATGTCATTTAAAGTATTCATACCATTGAAACATTTTACTTTTTTTGAGTGACATCCCCTTAATTTAAAACATTTTTGGGTGGATTTTATGTGATACCAACATAGAAGTTACTAATTGAAAAGTAGAAGGAAAACTATGCATGGTTTTAAAAGTTATAGAGATAAAACGTTAACGGGCAGATGACCAAAGAAGACATCATTGTTTAAAAAAAAAAAAAAAAAAAATCATAAAAAAGGCCAGACTGGAATTTGCTAGATTCTATAGATAGATGAGACAAAATGGATCTTTTTGCTATAGCACATCAACTCTATGTTCACAGGTGGAAAAATGAAGCATAATAAGAGAAGAAAATTGTCTCTGTGAAACAAAGAGGAGGTTTTGTTATGTTCTGGGGCTGCTTTGCATCATCTGGCACAGGGGATCTTTTATATCTGCAGGGTCCAGTGAAGTCTCCGGACTATCAAGAGATTCTAGAGAGAAATGTTCTGCCCAGTGTCAGAAAGCTTGATCTCAATTGCAGGTTATGGGTCTGCAAAAGCAAAGAGAAAAGAAACAAAAAGAAACAATACGAAACAAAACTCTGCACTAGTTAATTGTTTAAAGAAGTGTGCCAAAAAAATACTGTTGGCTCTGGAGTTGCAGGCTGCTAATCACTGTTTAGCTGCTGTGGTTCTAACTCGATGTGGCCGAAGCTAAAAGTGTGACACTTAAATTTTTCAATTATTGTTAAAGTTAAACAATAAAAATAAAAACTTCAATTTATCAAAGGGATCAATCAGTTATAGTTTCCTTACCAAACACAAAAAATCATTCAAACTGTTATTATTAGTATCTTGTTAGTATTAGTATCTTGTCTTCAGTCCAAGGACCAGGACCAGTTCTACAGGGACACTGTCCCCTGTTGGCTCCTGTCTAGACCTGCTCATGATTAAGGAAGCTTTCTTCTAATACCCATGATGAACACAGCAGAATGGTCAGGCGTGACATTGAAAAAGTTTAAGTTGAAGCAAGTTTAGCATATAAAGTAATACCCTAAGCTCTTAACATCCCACAGACTGTTGTTCAATGCACCCTTAAAAAAAAGGAGGCATATACCACTGCGAACCAGTTTATCGTTGGCTGTACATTTAAACCCGGAACTGGGAAAGGAGGGAAATAATGAAAAAGGCAGTTAAAAGGCCAGTCGTAACAGTGGTGGAGCTGGAAAGATCCACAGGTCTGATGGAATAATCTGTAGTCAAAACTCATCTGGCAGAATTAGAAATACTGCACAACAACCTGAACACATCATCTCCATCATTTATCAAGGTGCTGGAAGCATTATGCTTTGAGGGTGATTTGGCTGCAAAAGATTTAAGAAAGGTATGCAGGTTGAATTTTAAACCAAGAACTTCCACCCACAGCGGAATGAAATAGATCAATCCATATTCATGTGGTGACATGGCCCAGTTAAAGTCCAGATCAAAATCAGATACAGACTCTTTTGCAAGATTTCCTAACTAAGCTCTTCGTTCAACCTGACATAGTTAACTTGAGTGTTTTTTCAATGAAGAATTTACATACATTTTAGGCACACCTTTTAGAGCTTTTACCCTTGCATCCGAAATATGGATCCACAAATAATGGACTCAGAGGGGCCTAAATACAAATGCAAAGTACACTTTTTTTTTATTGTTAAGCAGCTTAAGGAAATAAAAACTCTCCCATCGTAAAGAGGAAACTTTTTTATTCTTCCACTTCACAAACATTAGTTTGAGTTGCTTTCACAAAAAAAAAAAAAAAAAAAAAAAAAAGTTACATCAAAAATACAAGATAGAGGAGCTTGATATGACCACGACTGGACCAATTATATCTTAGTGGGCTTAATATAACTGGATCAGTTTTAAGCCTACTAAGATATTTCACGCAAGCACTGTTTAATTTATTTTGAAATATTTATAGCCTTGATAAATGTGAGAGCACAGTGATTTAAAAAATCCATTCAGTTTTAGATCAGATCCCAGCAGTGATCAGAAGTCGGGGCCTCAATCACTGTTGATTTTAAAGCTTTTTATACATATAAAACACATCATTTAATTATTCACCCTAATCCTTAGATTTCAGGAGAATGGAATTTACAAAACCATTAAAACCTGAGTATGTTTTCACCTTTAATGCTATTGTATGTACCTTCTGAACATCAGGTATTCTGAGTATAAATGCTATTTTAAGTGACTTTAGTTAACTACTTATTTCTGGTGAATGTTAGAAGTTTAATTATTCATTAATATGTCCTTCTTTTATTTGAAACACAGCTTCTGTTTATTTGGACAACTGGTGGGTAATAAAAAAGAGTGATCAAAGGAAAATAGCATTATTATGATTGTTCATTTCATCTTTAACAATATGAATATTATAAAACAATAAACCATCCACTTTGCCCATGTAATATGGGGCAAGCACACAAGCAGAGGATGATTAGGTAATAAAAAGGATATTGTACCTTGAACAAACCTTCATTAGGCCTGTCATCCACTCATGTGTTTTTTGTTTTGTTTGGTTTTTGTTTTGTTTTTATGGTTGTTGAATCTAAAAGGGTGGTGTGGGACAGCTGGATTCAGGATTTGCAGCTGGGTTCAAATTTAATCAAACCATAATCTACAGTAGCAAATATTAAACAAATCATGCTCAATCAGACCAGGCTGATTTATAAAATCACCCTTTTGTTTACCTTGATTGGTTTCCTCGACTTCTTCCTCTTTACAGACTTTGAAAAAATGTTGTTTTTTTTTGTTTTGTTTTGTTTTTTGGCAACTTTTTGTATACTCACCCCATCTAAAATCAGTGCTCCAAGGATTTTCTGAGCTGTGGAACATCCTTGTCCACTTGCATGTAGGAGGTTAACAATTAATCGAGACCTGCATTTTTAGAAGTTCCCTTTGGCAACTTTGCTCCTCTTTGGATTCTGCTCCACTCAGAGCCTGCATGTATCAAGGTCAGTTTTTATTAAAATTCACTTGGTCATGTGGGGATTTGAGGATGTATGTAGAACTACGTTCATGTTCCTAGATAGACATAAGTGAGGGTCATGAGGTTCAATTGTTTTGAGTAATTTAATCGAATATATTTGTAAGATAGAAATACAATGTACAGGTACGAATCAATTAACAGTACAATCGAAAAGTTAGTTTCAGTTTCTCATTTAAAACAAGAAACTTTCATAGATTGATTTCAAAAAAGAACAAAACAGAATACATCAAAGACTTTTTTCCTGATATTGTTTATAGTTGTGGTTTACAACTGAAAAAAATATAGAATTGTCTTTCTTGGGAAATTTTTAAAATCAATAAGAACAAAAATGATGATATGAAAATGCTGACCTTTGCTTGGAAAGTGTATCTATAGGTATTGATATATATGTGTCTGTACTGGACTGCATGTATGGTTCTTACTTGATAATTATACTAATTTATGCCAATTAGCATTAATTACTGCATCAGTGCTGTAGCATGTAGTGTGGAGGTTATCAGCCTCTGTCATTGCTGAAGTGTAAAGGAAGCTCTGATGGCTGAAATACTTAACATTTTAATTTACCTCTACAAAACCTGATTTGCGAATTAAGTGAAAAATTAATTTCCATCTGAAAATAAACTTAGGGGCAACTGAGAAATAGTTTGTTTCTCTTTTTTTTCAACTGTGTTTTTAGTTCTGGTTCAGGAATTTCATAAAACAAAGAATTCAAGATTTAAGGATGATTATGCCTCTTTAATGATTCCAGTAAACTTTTACTGGGCTTAGCTTAGCAACCATTTATTTGATCACTTTTTATTTATCTGGCTTTTTTCTTCCATGTACCTTTCAAGTAATGCACTTGATCTACTTTACTATCTCCTGGGCAGCTGTAAAATTAACAGTTTTCCCCACGCCTCTGTAGACCATAACATTAACATACCATAAAGATCCTGCATTAAAAATCCTGAATTAATATGACATATATACCCCTTTCCTACTGGTTGAAAAAACAGTTTGAACTCAGGAACAACAGCTTTCACTGACAGTTGGAAAATCTCACTAACCCCCATCGACCCGGATCAAACAACTAAGGTTAAAATCGCCTTCAAACGGCTCTGCTCCGATCAGCATACTGTGGAAACATCAGACCCGGGTCAACCCTCTAATTTAAGTGATACCACTGATCGAACAAGCATACGTCACAACACCACCCCAGTCGCTTCTGATCTAACAAGCAGAAACAACTCTGCTTTCATTTGATAAACATGTCGCAGCGCTGGTGAGAGAGATTAGGACAGATAAAAGAGATACAACAATGAAGCATACTTACAAAGCCTTGGGGATCAGACCCAGCTTTTTTGCTAATGGTAAGGGAGCCAAATGCCGACTGTTTGCAGGTCATTCAGTGTTTGAAAACTCTGAGTTAACCCGCCAATCATATTGACAAAGAGGCTATAGTTTTCTCTTAAACTGGATCTGTTTTGTTTTTCCAGTAGCTGTTTTAAATCTAGAGAGTTTGCAGTTTCCTAATTTAATTTATAAAATAACTTTTTGTTGAGAATATAAATTGCTGTAACACACCTATAGATTTAGCTGGTACCGTACGTGTTGTTGACATTATTTGGAGGAAGTTTAAGCGTGGGAAGTTGATTCTATCATTTTAAATGTTTCCTTTCCTCCCTCTCATTTGAAAAAAAAATATTTTATTCTGTTCATGCTCTGTCACCATTTCACTTGCTGGCTTCAATTCTGTAGCATAAGGCTCTTTGCTAAAAGTTTTAAGTGCTTTGGATGTCTGTGATGTTTATTTTCCATCTCCATCTGTGTGTAAATAGGGAGATGAGTTTTCATTCTAGTTTTGCCTTTGCTTCCCATGATTAAACTCTGAGCAGACGTGCCTTTAGTGTATGTATTGTTTATATGCAGCAGAAACTAGTGTAATGAAGTAAAGAGCAGTTACAAAGAAGAATTAGGGAAAATTAGGTTTTTTAAAGAAGTGCCTCTGAACATCTTACACTGTGACCAGATTTGTGTCTAACAAGCCACAAAGCAGTCACCTCATATTAGCAAGGTCTGAAGTGCACACAAGTTTATCCAGATGGGCGGTTCTAGCTCTTTAGCATAGGCATAAAGAAACAGACTAAAAAGCACCTATGTCAAACAAGAAAACTGAATGCAGCAGAGGTAAGAGATAGGGAGCATCCTTTTTTCTTGGATTTTGAAGATTTCTTGTTTATTTATTAGTGATAGATAGCCAGCTCACCTTGGGATGCCCATCTACTGCCCAGAGAAAGTAGGCTGATTAAAGATTGGCAGTCAAAAATGCAGCTTCTCTGATGAGTGTTTGAAAGTGGCTTGTATTTATGGAAGTACAAGTTGTGGTCGTCAACATTTATTTGTAAAAATACAGTTAACTGGCTCATAATTTTGGGGGAACATTATGTCTAATCTTATTGGTACATTGCAGCAAGTGCTGTATACAGTTTATGTTAATTATGTCTACACCACACTAAATATGCATAAATTCATACAGTAGCTGTGCTGTGAAGCACTCACTCTGACATAGGATGCACCGTACTCTGTTCATATCCCTGACCTTATCTTTATAGTACTCCCAAAGCCTTCAGAGAGATTTCATTGGCCAGTTAGCCTTGTTAAATTTCCCACTGAGATGAGCATGTGGGGACTGACAATGGGTACTAAGTCTGTGTGGTGATTCCACTCAATCAGTGGCTCAGTGACGATCTGTCTTGACAATCCGGGAAAAAAAGGAAATATGACACGAATGTTCTCATAAATCCATTTAGTATAAGGCATAGCCAAGGGCAAAGTACTTTGGAGCTTGTGAGAGAGAAATTGGAGAATGAGCAAAGAGAGAAAAAAAGGATGAACTCTGAGGATATTAATACCACTGTGAATATATCTATTATCCACATTCATTTCAAGGCACTGCAGCATAATAAAGCAGTACCCATTTCCCATTTAAACTCTGAAGCAGTACTTGGCTCTGCATTACGTAGACAAAATGGCTTTTTGGATGGGGTGGGACACAGAAAGGATCATTTGTCTTTTGGTCTCGGTGGAATTGCATGGAGCTGTGGGGTTCAGAAGATATTCCCTCACGCAAGCGTAGGCTAGGGTGTGAAATCAGCAGCAGCCGCTTGAGGAACTCTGGGAATTATTCAAACTACACACATAAATACTGTGGCGGTTGAGACACAGTAAATTAAATTATTTTCTAAACCACAAGCTTAAGCCTCATTGACTTAAATTATAATATGACATGAAGTAGAGTAGAGTAATTCACTGTATGTGCATTTTACTTTTAATATAACTTAGATGTGTAAAAGAAAACAGCAATGAGATGTAATTTCAGTGTAATTTTCTAATTGTAGTTTACACTTTTAACTCCCTTTTAAATCTGTATTGTCCATTCATATTTAGCCTAATTTCCCCAGTGTAGAAAAATAAAAGCATTTCTTTTCTTATTGTATATCATACTGAGCAGCAGCATATTTTTATAGCATTATGTTTTTTGTCATCCTTCAGTAATTTGGTGGTTTTTCAAAAACAGACTTCAAATATTCACTCTATTAGATTTTAAAAAACATCTTTCTTTTTCCTTTTGTTTACTGAAATTTTCTTCAACTGAGGTCAACCTTTTCTTAGTAGTGAAATTTTTAGCACTTCATAGTGGGTTTGGATTTTATTTATTCACAAACTTTCTTCCAAAAAATACACACAGATACAAAGTTTACTTTCAGCTTTTATAGATTTGAAATGTTGTATTATTGTTGCATAAACCCTTCGAACAATTTTATAGATTTTATATTACTCTCTTAGACTAAAGTTTTAAGGTAAAGAATCTTTGAGTAACAATATATAAATCCTGAGCCTATAAAGTTGATATAACATTTTTATTTAGCGATCAGTGATTAATGCGTTATTTATATGTATTTTGTTTTAGGCCTTATCAGGCTGCCTCTATGGAGGACCAAAGTATGAATAATTGGATACTTTGTAATCATTTCCTTTTATTTGTGTATTTATTTGCAAATTTATTATTCAATTATTCATTTATTAATTTGTTATTTTTCCTTTAATTGTTAATTCATTTGTTAATTCATTCATTTTTTATGGAATTTTAAATTTCTGTATGCATTTCTACCTCATTATGCAAATAGGTGTGGGGGGGGTGTGTGTTTAAATTTCAACTTCTACTTATAGACCACTTTCATGGGTATTTCTGGTTCAAATCAGCCTCCAAACTATTTCTTTATCATAAAGGAAGTTAGTTTATCAATTCCCTACCATTCTACTATATTACCAAGATGAAATATGCAATAAGTGTAACATTTTGTGATTTCTTGAGTACATGGCAAAAGTTGGAAATGCCAGAGTAATATGAAAAGCTTGGATGCTTATCCACACTTTAGCGATACACAAATATGGCAATTTGTTGTTCATGTGGTAAGGAGATGGATCTGGTTCATTTTCTCTAATCTATAATAACCTGCTGCTGTAGAGACCCTAGTATGGCAATTTTGTGAAAACAGCAGCACCATATGTCCTGCTGTTTTCACAAAGTTTGACATGAGGCAGGGGGAAGCTCATGCAGGTATAGACAATTTGACTCTTTATGACTTTATTTAACCCCATACAGATTTGCTGTCTGCAGCAACAACTTAGATCTCCAACTGTCCCTCCCTCACGCCTCTGAGCGCTCTTCAAAATGCTCCTTAAAGTTCTTAGCAGAAACAAACAAAATGGAAAACCCCCATACTTCTGCCTGAGAAACTTATTTATACTAACATGGAAAAAAAAAAATGGAGGGAAAGTCACGGAGAGTTGAGCGATGTGTTAGTATCTAACCAACCAATAGATAGAATAGTTAGACACACCCACTCCTTGTTAGCATAATGTGGCAGAATAAATATAGGAATATAAAACCGAATGAATGAATAAACAAATTAATTAAATCAATGAAGAATTTTTTAAATAAAATATCCAGATAATAGTACTTATTGAGCATTCAGTTATTTCTGCATTTATTGTTAATTATGTCAGTTTTGGTTCTCCACAGAAATCTTTCCAGCTTCTGGCCTGAACCCAAAATATTTTGTTTTACAAGACTTTGGTCTTCTCCATCAATCACAAACTCTGTGAATTATCTAGTTATTCTGTTATTTTTGTTTTACTGCTGTTGCAGGCTAAAGTACTTAATGCAGCCATTTGTGGTTTAATTTCCAATCATGGGGCATTGCCTGTCTGCTTCTGCCCCTCTTTATGTCAAATTACTGGTAATGAATAAGAATTAAATAAATATCTTGCTTAATTTTTTCCTTCTAATAGGACCTTCTTTCTCTACCAAACCTTTGATTATGAAGCCAACACTGATTCCCTTTTCAGTCTTTGACAAATTCTGTAACTAACTTACTTTTTGGAACATCTATAGAAGGTGTAGCATACAAACTATGTTAGTAGATGTAGTTTGGTGTTTGTTATTAACTGCATCCTTAACACTCATTATCCCCCTAGTTTTTACTGAGTGTTTCTGCTTATTGACAGCCTTAAATTCATGGGGAGAAAAAAGCCACTTCATGGCAGAACAGCAAAATAAGACGAGTATTCACTGAACGTAGAATATTGATACATAAACAAACAACCCAGCTTTTTCTGCACCACTCATTTTCTCAGTCATCACTGCATCCAATGCAATGATGCATTTTTATAGTATAAGCCAGACTACTTGTATCTTGTCAGCTTGGATTTTTTAATTTAGTTTTATGTTTTAATTTACTGTATAAATAGCCACAATTTGCACTGCCAGTAATACCGATATGCTAGTCATGCCACACGGAAATACAATGATGAATCTAAAACTTAGCAGTCATTCAGGTCTTTCATACTTGAGTTATATTCAAACATTCCTCCTTTGGAGTATTTGAATGACAGTCTGACTTAGGTGGATATTAAACTCAGTAGGAGGAAGCCATTTGCTTCAAGTCATGTAAAGGCTGAGGTAGTGTCACATTTCAGCTTAATGGAAATAAAATATAAGGGAAAACAGCAAGTGGACGGAAGTTTCTTTCTTTTACACGCAGGGCCTAATCTTTAGAAGGGTTGCACATCTTAAAACCAATGCAAACAGGCTTGTACGGATCTGCAAAGATGTAAAGTGATTCCCATTCGCAGTTTGGCAGACAGTGAGCGCAAACCTATTTTTTTGCGTGTGTACCTTCATTGATTTGAAGATCATGTTCTAAAACCAAACTACACAAATTAATGAGTGGTTGTGTAAATGTGAACTTTTACCACAAACAAAGCAGTTTTCCAATTTGGACATTCATCTGCGACTGCAGTTTTTGTGTCTTTTTTTAGTACTTCTGAAAGTCAGCTGCAAACTGACACACAAAATTAACTGCAGTCATTGTTACCTTGAATGAGGTGTTTGTACAAAGACAGACAATAAACACATATTCTGTACACATGTAAATATTTTGGACTGTCAAAAATAACAATGATAGAATAATATTAAAAAACAAAAAAAGAGTCTACAAGCCAGCACATATTAATGCAGCTGGAGGGTTTACTTGTCGCAACAGGGAATTTTTTTCTCCCTGATTTAATAAAACATAAGCACGGTCATGATTTATTAAATTCTTAAGCACTTACCTTGTTTTGTAGTTTGTGGTGTCAAGGTGCTATTGGGATGAGCTGATGAATATAAATTCAAATGTTTAGAGCATATTCTGTTCTAGCGTCATTCAGGACACAAAAACTTGTTTTATTCTATTTATATTCTTTAAATTTACCTTCATTTATTTAAATGTTTTAATTCTTTTACTTCTGTTCACAGAATTTTTTGATAGGCTGCCTATTTCAGGTGCACTATGAATATTAGTTTGTATTTTAATTGGTATTTCTATTATATTTATGATTATTTTCTACAACTTCATGGCTTTGAACCTCCTCCTTTTATGCCTACTCTGAAAAACTGCCTGTAGAACACATGATGTTTTGTAATTGCTTCTTTGTGTTAATCATGTCTCCCTTAGTCTGAATCAATAAAAACTGATTTGTTTGTACAACAGTGTAATGCAGTGAGATAATCGTACAGGATCGGCAGCACCAGCAGTGTAAATGGACAGTGTGTCATGATGAGTATTAGAAACAAGGAACAGACCTGTCCAGCTTAACCAGTGCTGAATGAGTGATGAGCTCTGGAGAGATTTCCTTTTTTTCAATTTTTTCCTCCTCCACTTGCTTCACAGTTGATGAGTAGTTTATTGTGAGAGCATAACATATACTCTCTTCCTTTTATTCCCACTCTTTTTCCCCTTTTTTGTTCTTTCTGTCCATCTTGCTTTTCTTCCTTCTCTCATTTCCTACACCGCCGCTTTAGAGGGCCTATATAAATGTAGACAGAGATAGACACATGCAGGGAGGCCAGCAGCGCTGCTTAGCATCAGGCTCCGGTCGGTGACAGCGGATTTCAATGAGGGTTGACAATAGGACCAGGAGTGAGAATAATGCTTTTTGCCAGCCTAGAAATTCAGCCTGTCACAGAAGACCATTTTCCATGCTAAGAGAGTTCCATGAACCAAGGTGTTGAAGAAAGTGCCATTTTAAATGCAGCTCTTTTTTCTACAGTAACTTCTAAGAATGACTTCACTGACCTTGGAAGGAGTACAAAATATTTTTATCTTATCCAAAACATTCTTCGTAGAAAACTTGGTTACTTTTGGGTACATTTCCTTAGAGGAAATACATGTATCTGTGATTATTTTATGTTATTTTTTACGGATGCTTGGTAGATTAATAGAGGAACCTGGACAAATGGATTCTAAGGTGAAAAGTGTTACTTTGAAATGTACTAATAGGTCTTCCTAACATAGCCAGTAAAAAGTACTTTGCGGTGTTGAAATCACCCTTGCAGCAACATTTCACACAGGTTATTGAACATTTGAGTGATTAACGTTGCACAGCTCTCTTATTCCATTTCAAGCATGTCCAAATTTTAGACACAGCAATAATAAGAGAGTAAAGCACGTTAACCATTGCAGATCTTTTATCTCTTTGTCTCAAACCCATTTCCCTGTGGCAAAAAAAGGGAAAGGAGCAATCATGATGAGTAAAGACAATGCAGCCAAAGTAAGATGTACAAATACTTATGAGGTATTGCTGAGACCATTTCCTGGTTCCTTTCTTGCTGGCTTCCATGTTTGCAGGCTGCTGCTCTTTTGGCAACTCTGGGAACTCTCATATGATTCCCTCAGGAACCAGGAAGTAAACACATGGTAAACTGCACTGAAGTAGTTTTGGTTTATACCTCTAAGTTTGAAAGGAGAAGAACTTCACTAATATGTTGTTGATGGACAGGATCGATTGTTTGAATGATTTTGCTTCATTTTAAAGAACATTTCTTAGTTATTTATCCTTTCAAGTGATTAGGCTACTGTTACACTCTGACTTTGTTTGTGCATGGATGTTATTTTATGTTCTAGATAAAATAACAGCCTTTGACTAATCAAACCCACATTCTGATCAATTTAGGTTTGGAGCTATTTCTCCAGATATTACATTATGGGAGAGAACCATTTACTGCACAGCCAATTTCAATATGATTTGACTTTGAAAACAACAGCATAATAACTATAAAGGTATCAGGAGTACATGCAAAACTAAATATTCTTTGTGCTACATAACATGACACAGGGTTTTATTTTTAACAAATGCCTGTTTCCAAGAAATACACAGGATGATCAATTTCAATAAATCTGTCAGTAAGCAATATGATACATACAACAAATTAATAAAACAGTTTAAATAAAATTAAAGGAAAGCAACTGTAAGTAGTTAAATCGAAATGTGCTTGTGATTCTTCAGTTTGAGAAAGGTTCACAACCTGTTTTAGTTTCAGGAAGAAATTACATTGTTAAATAAAATGAGCCATTTGTCTGAGATTAATGTGTTTATTATAACTAGAAGTTTAAGTTTAACACCAGCCGGTGGCTCGGCTGAAAGCTATACATCTTAACGTCTTTCACACAGGATGACATAAACTCTGCAGGTTATTAATTATGCTATTGGTATGCCTTGACATAAACAGGCTAAAGTTTTTATTTTAAAAGTTTGCTTACCCGTATAGAACTTTAGCTCTCAGTGTTGTGGTTTAGCACATTTTTCTCTCTCCTGCTCTCAAAACACAATCATAAATTCTGATTTCTGTTATAAACTGATAAAATCATTTACCATTCTATGAGCCAAAATAAGACTTGTCACAACAATGGCTGAGGAGCAGAACTTAAAAACCAATGAGAGGACAATTTACCCTACACTGAGGAACTTTGAAGTTGTTGTCAGAAGGGAGACCTGAGATAACGTATCTGTCAAGCTCCTCTGATCCATATGATAATAACGACGATCACTGCTGAACAAATGAGCAGGAAATTGAGTTTTCTCTGAAGTGATTCCTGCACCCTCCAGATAAGGCACTATTGAGACGACACAATTACATCTGTGAGACTGTGCTGACTCCCTACATGTACATTACAAAATATAACCATCCTCCTTGCAATATAATGCTCTGAACAGATTTGTATTTAGTGGCCATGTTTGTTAAACTGTTATTTCATTGGTAAGGTATTTTCATCAATTGTTTTCTGACATATTGAAAGATTGAATTACATAAAGATCCTCAAACCAAAGAGTCTCACTGTTGACATGCGTCTGAGAGATTAACTCGCAATCTTTCCGTAGAGCAATTTATACGACAAAAACAAGGTCATTTCTGTAAATATCTTATGATGTAAGATTTTATTAAGATTCCACCCTGACATTATTTCACACTTCAATTTTACAAAATCCCTGTTTATGGTTTTATAAAAGCAAAAGGAGAAATAGCAAGCCTCAGTGTTAACAAACTCACTTCCAGACATTTATTTATCTTTTTAGCGCCTTTAAAGTAAAGACTTCTACTTCATTAGTAGATATCTATAGATCTATTTCACATGTATTGCTCACCGTGATTCACATAATCACAATTACCAAAAGGAATCAATGATCTTAGGCTATTTAGTCTTAAACCAAAACATCTAAACAAAGGAGCAGCAACAAAAGGCTTTTCATAGTTTCAGCTTTAGGGTGATGTGCAACGAAAACCATCAAGTTCTTAAACTAATTGTAAAACATAAGATTTTCAAGCCTGGAGGAACGGCTTTTTAATGTGAACTGCTTCAATGGAGAGAGTTTCACCCATAGTTTCAGGGTGTCAAAGGCTAATATTGTCTCTTGCTGCTAGATGCAACTAAAGGCTAGTGTAGTGTAAAATGGCTGACAAAAGCCTCTTTAATTTTAGATTAAAGTATACATTGTCGGTTCTTATATTTAGGAGTAGAAATGTCAGGTAAAGCTTACTGCCAACAAGAGATGAATTCTCAGGTAGAAAGATATATATATATATATATATATATATATATATGTATATATATATATATGTATATATATATATATGTATATATATATATATGTATA
>JAUZNJ010059215.1:0-16275 GCA_034780135.1 Jordanella pulchra
AAGTCTAAGTCTAAGTCTTATGCTGTTTTATGGTTTTTCAATTATGTTAAAACATGTTATTCCAAAATTTGACTTGATGTTCCTTTTTTGAACCATTGATTTATAGGCATTCAAAATTTGTGAATCTAAACAGAATACAAAGTGTTAAAGCAGTCATCTAATGCTGGTTGGGTTACTCTACCTTCAAAGCTCTCACTACCACAGGCAGCAGAAAAGCGATGGTCTTCCCTGATCCCGTGTCAGCGCTGGCGATCACATCCCTCCCTGAGAGACCAACAGGCACCATTTGCATTTGGATTGGAGTTGGAGCCTCATAACCGGCTTTTTTAAGGTTGCTATTCAACAACGCTGGGAAGCCACAGTGTTCAAACTCAACAATAGGTCTTCTGACATCATTTCCTTCTATCTTAATGCCAAGCTCCAATCTAATTCGCCCCACCTGGTCATCTGTTAGGCCTGATACAAATGGATCCTCCCTATAGGAATAACTTGCTTCAATTGCCACTGTGTTAAGTGCTGGATGGTGAGATTTAGAGCTCCCCTTGTCATTGTTTCTATCCTGAACATCAAATGCATCGTCTCCAGTTCTTATTCCCATTTGTAGTAAATGACTGGCTTTGCATTCAAGACTGCAAACATCATTATCAGTAGCATCACATATGTACTCCCCATAGCGACCGCACATCACACAGACAGGTTCTCCTGGCTCAGGCCATCGTTGGCTCTTTTTGAAAGATTTAACTGGATCCTCTTCATCATCTGAGGAGGGTTGAGCTACAGATTCACATGTTGCACTCTCTGTCAATTGTTCACCAGTGTCACTCTGAGTTCTTATGTCTTCACGTGTGTCCTCCTTTAAAGATGCCAGCGGTTTTGTTTGGTCACAATCTTCTTGATCACTCTTGCTTTTCTTATTGAAGCCATGGCCTGGTCCCTGGGCATGTCTCTTTACTTTCAATGCTCTAGGCATAAACATTTTAACGGTCGAAATAAGACCTGTAGGAGTTTAGAAAGAAAATATTAAGACTTATTCAAATTGCAAAAGTAAATAAAATAGAAGTGATAACAACCTAAACTGCCTCTGCAACTTTAAATGCTCAGGAACAAACAAAAAAATAATGAACAAAGCAGAAACGTTCCTAACGTTCCTAAATTACCTAACGAGATATACATATAAAGTTAGCTTACGGACATTATAACATTGAAAATTGTGAGAAAACAATATAGCTTACTATAGTACAATGTGACAGCATCAAAAACACCTTTACGAGTCGCGTTAAATCTTCCAACGATCCAAACAACTTTGGACGCACGGTGATGACGTAATTTCGCACTGCCATAAGGGAAACGTAGTTCTTAATTTAAACACGTTTTCTTCCTTAAGAAAAATGATCGAACAAAACGAATTAACCCGAGTGCTTAAAAGATTATAGATTTCTTTTTTGTGGTCTTCACTCATATATAACATTAATACAATGGAATCTGCCTTAACAGTCAAACACAAGATATCAAAAATGTTATTACAGTCTTTCTTTCTAAATAAAATTTAAATCTGTCTAAAAATCTAGTTGATAATTGACTTAAAAAAGGCGTTTTATGTGCAAACTTTGGCAAAATAAATACAGCACCCTTTTTCTGTATTTTACGTTTTTGTCATCAATTAAATTGTATCTGAAGCAGGGATAAAATCTATCAAACAGTTTGCAGGAGGTGTATTTCACTTTACTGGTCAAGGAAACCTTTTGCTGTGTAGCCAAACTTCAGTCCAACAAACGTAATTCCCACAAAATTGGATAACTTAAATATAACTATATTAAGTAGTCATAAGATGGGATCTCCTAATTACACAAAAGGTGCATTACTGTCTGAAAACCTCTGCTATAAAAACTACTGCAAGATATAAAAAAAAAAACTATTAAATAAGTTGGTAAAGATTACAATACATTACCTTTCTGGTGAAGTTTAAATGTGAAATTAAAAAGATATTGGATGATATAAACAAAAAAATAAAGATTTACATCAGATTAACAATGCAAGTCTTAGAGTAAACACAATAAATCTTTATCAATCAAACGTAGAGTGCTCTCTTTGCAGGACATCATTATTACGTCCTTTTCTTTAAAGTAAGGCAGATAATCTTAGTTAATATTTTGTTGCTGTTTTATTTTTTATTTTTTTGTATTTATTTTTTTATTGCCTGTATATAAAAAATATGATATATAGACAACCAGGGGACAATTTAGAGGGGACAGGGGGCCATAGCCAACCCTGGCCAATCATTGACCACCCGTCTACCAGGTGATTTGTAAGAACAAGCTGTTCTCTTTTCATACCAGAGGGCAGCAATGATACCATCATGTGAAATGTCCTTTTTTGACAATATAAAGTTAGTATAATAACCATAAACTGACAAGAAAGATACAGATTATAAAGATTAATTGAAGTAGCATTGGTGTTTAAACATGTACGTAGCGTAACTAGCTAAGGCCTCATGAAAGTCTGGTCTACCTTCAGTGATTTATTTGGAAAATTTAGATGTGCTCATCCATTTTCCTATTGGTTCATTGTGATCATTGGTTTTCATTGGTTTTGATGCCTATCAGAACCGCCACTGCTTATATCGTGTTGTGATACGTTTGGAATATTTCAACATATGGTAAATATTAATATCTAAAAATATATCAAAAAAACATCCTTCATGAGTACTGACAGTAAAAGGGGTGGAGAGAGATCATACGAATAAAGAAAAAAAACTGTAATTCTAAACGATAAAAGTTGGCTAGCTATTTACCTTCATCTTACAATGGAATCCCTGTCATTTTAAATATAGCAGAAACCTGATGATTGTAACAAATAACCTATTTAATATAATGAACATACTCAGTAGGCTTTTGTGATACCACAACAACATAAGAGAAATCGGAATTTAAAAAATGCAACAATCTATAAATGGTGGTTAACTAATGGCAGAAAAAAAAACAATTTATTGATAAATTGATAATTGATAATTGATTGATAAGCTTCCAGAACCATGTCACCTAGCAGATGCACTTAGACGCAATCTAAGCAATAAGACTGTGAAGAACCTCAAGAAACTGCGTTATCTGACTGAACTAGAAGGCACCATGTGCGCATGCGAACTACCCAACAAAGGTGCAGAACTGGAGGATCTTGGAGCGGTGCGGCAGGACAAGAGCAGAAGATAAGGTAGACTGAATGAGAACGCTAAGGCAAATTTACTATATTTTATAGATATGAAAGAGAGAAGCAATCTGCCTCACGAACAAGATAAGGGAGACATTGCATTTTCCTCCTCACTCAAAGAAGAGCCCCTTTCCCTGAAATCCTCGAAAACCTGGCTGTGTCCGTCGGAGTCCATTTCAGCTGGTCCCGTAGAGAGCAGAATGGATGAAAAACCCCTGGAGTAGCGAGCAGTTTATCAACCAGACCACGAACAGCAAAAAGCACGCCCCTGCGTTTTATGACTGAGAGAAGCAGCAAGGAGTCGCCTCACCTCTCCGGGTTCCAGCCTCCTATTGTTTCTCCACACATTCCGGTGGTGGGATGCTCCTCTTCTAGGTCTGTCTGCACACAGCATCAGTGGAAGGAATATGGGAGAAGTTCAGGACGGCAGGGATGCGAAGAAATGCTTTGTTGCTCCAGCAATAAAGTCCTTCGAGCATTATGACTTTTCCCGAGCCAAAATCTGTTGCAGTCTCAGATGGCTCGTGGCAAAGGCATATGGGGCAGGTAGGAACAATCTTACATTTAATTAGATATAGTGGATTTAAATCATTGTGTGACATAATTCTTATTTTGTTTTGCTATCTATTCATTCACATTTGAACCACTCACAGTAGTTATGGGCACCATAAAGGTTTCCCTATAAAGCAGCCTCCTGTATTTGTCCTTCCTCTCCTATACCGCAGTTTCATAAACCATTTTCAGTTATTTTTGATGGTTTTAAATAGATTTTAGGTTTCAAACTTTAAATATAAAACGTTATAAAGACAAACGTCAAATTTTGGTAGAAGATACAATTTATTTCGCAATATCTCCATGGATCCTGGTGATGCTGATCTATCATGCTCCATGTCTGTTAGTTATTTTGATAGATGTTTAAATTTCCTTTATCCTTATAATAATCACTCTTCTTTTTTGTGCCACGATCAGGCATTTTCCACCAATCACCCCAAACTCTACCATTTGGGCCACTAAGACCTAGATCTGTTGGGTTTTTTTAAGACCATTAATAGTCCATCTAACTCACCGAATCTAATATTGCCAAGCAGTGTTTTAATGCACAGCACATAGAAGAGAATACTGCAGGCAAGCATTGTGTTATGATCACAATATTAAACACATTCTTTATTGTGATGATGATTGTGCTGCAGTATTTCTTCCTTGGCAGTAGGATTGCAGATATCTTCAGACTGTACAGAATGAGCCTTTTTTTAAATTTAGATGTTTGATGAGAATCTAAGTATTCAGGCTTGTTCTATAACTATAGATTAAACGTATTTATGACATCAAAACAAAAAGTCAGTAACTTTATTTGACGGTTGGATCCAAACTAAGGTGACATACTTTCCTGGTAAAACTAAATTAACTTACTGTAAGTTCTCTCTACTCTAATTTCCTCCCACAGTCTGAAAATATGCCTCTTAGGTTAATTGCTCTCTCTATATTGCTCTTAGGTTAATATCTGCATGATTCTTTGGTCTGTGTGAGTGCTTGTGCTGTTAATGTTTAAAGTGTGTGTTGCTTAATGACTGTTGGAGACACCTCCAAAAACCCTGCATGGATCAGCTGCTACAGACAAAGCGCAGAAACAGACGTTTCTGCAAAAGTTATTTTCCAGTCCGGTACATATGTTGTAACATTTGGCTAAAAAAGACTGAGAACTCTTGACATCTAAGTGGAAAAGTATGTCATTTTGACATAAGATAATAATAAAACTATGTGTTGTGCACTTTGTAGGGTTGAACCCATCTGCTTTGGTGCATTCAGCACAGCATGGTTTGTCTGGGCTCGTTCTTCCTCGCTGTTTTTTTTTTTTTTTAAGAAGCCAGTAAACATGAGATCCTTTGCAGACCTTCTGTGTATTTTCAATCAGGACTGAATGAAATGGGTTGATTCCAAAAATACAGCCTTCCTCAGGGAGCGGGAGGGAGGCAGGGAAATAAAAGAGAGTGAGCGGGCTCATATCCAGATCCCTGCCTACGCTCTACCAAATGTTCACATTCATACAGTCAAACTCATTGCAGTAATAGAGAACTACATCAAGAATATGGAAGTGTGTGCAACATACAAACCACAAAGTGGATCATCTGCCAGAGAAAGTAGTAGCACATCATATAGTGATCTATTTTTTCATGCACCGTTTCATGTGATGTGATTTAAAAGTATAACAGTGAAATATTTTCTAGTATGTATATGTATCAAAAAGAAAACAGAAAAAAAGTATCAATAGTTAAAGTTTTTATTAGATTTTATCCAAACATCAATCCATACATTCAACCACTCTAGAAATATCAGCCATAGATTAACAGTCAATATTTTTATTTAACACTTTCAGTTAGCAAAAATGTCTGCAGATTTTGAAAACCATCTGTGTTTTTGTTAATTTCACCCCACTCTGTTCCCTGTAGTTTCCCCTAATCTGCTTCTTTTTAAGTTACTGTTCTCCAACCCTCCATGGTCGAGTGTCTTTGACTTCATCCTTTTTTCTAAAGTACATTGGAAAAAATTGTTGGTACCCCTCATTTATAGAATTAACTTGAATCTGACGAAAGGAGGAATCAATATGAATTTTATGAAAATGAAAAAATAAAGTCACACATTGCTTTTCAACCATAACAAGCCTGGAATAAAATGATGTAACCCTGAACTTTTGAGGCAATAAAAACAAACTGTCAGACTCCTGCTCCTTTCAGAAGGTATTTCCTCTCACTCCTCATGAGCAAACTGCTCCAGTTGTCTCAGATTTGAAGGGTTCCTTTTCCAGAAACCATGTTTTAACTCCCCCCAAAGATGCTCAATAGAATTTAGATCAGGGCCGATAGAGGGCAAGTACATAATAGTCCAATGTTTTCCTCTTATCCATTTTTGGGTGTTTTTTAGCTGTGTCTTTTGGGTCACTATCCTGTTGCCAGGCCCATGACTGACACTGAGCTTTATGACACTGAGCAGCATGTTTCTCCCTATAATCCTTATTAGTCTTGAAATTTCATTGTACCCTGCAGAGATTCAGACATCTTGTTCCAGATGATGCAAAACAGCCCCAGAGCATAACAGAGCCTCCTCCATGTTTTACAGTAGGGAAAGTGTTCCTTTATTGATATTCGTCCCAGAAGCCTCGTTGCTTGTCAGCAAATTTCAAGACTGAGTTTTTTAAGATTTGTTTTCAACTATCGTATCCTCTTCGGTCGTTTCCCTTTAGGTCCACTTTGACTGAAACGATAACCAATGGTTTGATCTGACACTGATGTTTCTTGAGCTTGAAGGTCACCTTTAATCTAATTAGTGGACAAACCTCGATTTAACATGTTCCTTTGGTCAAATAATAGTCAGTCTTCTCTTGGCGTACCATCATTTTCCTCCAGGCCTGTTTTGTGTTTTTTTTTAATCATTCTATTGAGGCGTGGTTGAAAAGCGATGTTCATTTTCGTAGAATTTGAACCTGGTGTTGTCCTGCTGCTGATTTGTTCCTTCATCCCAAACATTCAGAGGGAAGCAGCGGTATTTGGATGAGCTCTGCTGTATGCTTCCCTTAATTCTAATCACACTGAGTTCTTCTCTAAATGACCTCGTTTCTGATTGTCCGTCATGATTGACAGCTTTTTGTCTGTGCTCATCAGATACTGTTGGATGGATGGGTGCACCACATAGCATAATACTCATATCATTGTAGCTTCATGCATGTTGTGTTTCTATAAAAGCCAGGCTGCTTTTCTGGTGTTAATTTAATATCAAATCATCCTGAGTTCATTTTTTTTACTCTAATCTGTCAAATAATAATTGTAATCAAATGACTTTATTCTAAATTAATACATATAATAATTGGTGCCAGTCAAGCTGTGGGAAATAAATGTAGTGCATGTTTAGTGAAATGCTTCTGGTAAATACCTTGCAGTAGGTGACAAACAAACTCATGTTGAGCCTGTGCCTTTGAAGACGCAGGCAGTGAGGAGGGTGTTCCCAGAGAGTTGAAAGCCTCCCAGATAAAGACGAGATGAATCGATCGGGTTCCTCTTCTCCTGCAGTTTCTATAGCAACACTAAGGTCTATCCACACGCATCCATGTCAAGAGATAATAAAAACATGACTAGGACAAAAGTAGTTATTTCAGAAAGAAGAAAAAAGACTAATTTAGCTCCGAATTTTTTTATTTATTTATTATGAATTTCATGACTTTCTCTTTTACTTTTCTACTTGAAGCTGTGAAGAATAAAGGTCAATTGTTTCTCTTATTAAACAGACAGCATCCCAGCAGAGCTAAAGGACCCCTTCTACACTGACCAGTATGAGCAGGAGCACCTGAAGCCGCCGGTGGCCAGCCTCCTGCTGTCTGCTGACCTGTACTGCAGGGCTGGCAGCCTCATCCTGAAGAGTGATGCTGCCAAACCGTTTCTGGGTCATGATGTTGTCATCCAAGCGCTGGCGCAGCGTGGTCTCTATGTCACTGACCAGGAGAGACTGGTCACTGAGCGGGACCTGAGAAAGAGGCCACTGCAGATGGTGAGGAGCGTTAAGTTATTTTCTCCCTTTTTTGTTTTTTTTTGTTTCGATAGGCATTAAGATATAAGACATAGAATCTGACACAAAATAGCTTTTAAATGTTTGCCCGCATGGTCTTTTAGTTAAATCAAACTAGGTCAAATACATACACTGTAAAACATTTAAATCTTAAGTCAATTTTTCTTAAATTCTTTCTTAAATTGAGCAGATAACTGAGACACTTTGCATTTGGAATAAGACAACTTACATTTAAAATAAGAAAAAGTTATTGTAGTGTAGTATTTATTTATTTTTTTTTACATTTATTCACTAATATTTCATTTTGCTAGCAGAATAGAAAGAAACTTTAGCAGTTTGGAAACAAAAATAACATATCCCAATGGTCATGAACACTAAGTGTACTAACTGTCTGACTAGCATAAAACCTCTGTAGCTATTATCATTACATAACAACACAAAAATCTCTTTATATTCATATTATTTTAACTAAAGGTTTAAACATACAGACCTCAGCACCGTATGTGTAACTGTCTGTTACAATACAGTTAAAGCTTCATACGCCACACATACTTTCAAGCTAAATTATCAGTGTTTGGTATGAGATGGCTTTAAAGTCTTCCTGCTGAGTAGGAATGAGGTTTCCTCATTATTTTTGGGGGAAAATCTCAGTAGGATGCATTTGTGGTTCAGTGAATACCAATTGAGATGCAATTAACACACAGTGTGCCTGCAGTCTGTTTGTAGACCCGTGCTGTTTTTATTTCTCCTCTATGTTAGCTCAGAAGTTATTTAAGTTTCGTCAGGGTTATTGGGAAGAATATACTGTACTTATTTCCATTTGTAGATGATTTTATTTGTAAAAAGAAGAATTTTACACATCTTTCTTACTTTTACTTTAAGTGAAATAGCACAAATCCTGCTGAGTGGTTAGAAGAGAATATAAATAATAATATAATAATATATAAAGGGTTAATGTCTGGGAATGCCAGGTATGGAGGAGCTGAGATAGGGGGAAACAGAAGATGCAGAAAAAAAGTTTTCAATCTGTTGGTTTCTTTTAAAGAACAGAAGACTGAAGTTCAAGCAGCTCCAGTAGAGTCAGTAAATTCTGCTTCATGGCACTTTTCTCTAAGCATCCTTTCTACCTCAGCGGTTTGTATCAGGAGGAAGAATTTTAGTAATAAGCAACTCTACATGATGTCTAAAGCCTCCTCACTGGGTCGGTCAGAAGGGGGAGATGCTGATGATGTCTGAGTTGTGTCACAACGCTGCATATTTCAGACTTTTTCTTTGGCTTTCTAATTTTGATTTTGCTTGCAGCGTTATTTTTCCATCGCCCTCTTTTTTTTTTTTTTTGTCACTTTCCCGCCTACTCACCCTTCTCTCCTGCCACGTGATGAATTTACACACGTGATAATGCAGAAACCAAATCGCAGATCCCACCCACTCGGTCGCCAACGCAGATTCTGCCTCCCTTGGAGTCACAGTCTGAAAGCAGGTTTCTATATCCTTACTCTTTAAACATCTTTGGGTTTAAACGTTTTGTTGTACAGTCTTGATGAGCTGTGTCAAAATAAGATGTCAAATAATCTTTGATTTCTTGGCACATTGAAATAATACTCTATTATTTTTATATGATATGTTTACACTAGATAGATAATATAAATATTTTTGAAGGCCTTTTTATCTGATGCTTATGAAACTTTTAAAGAATTATTTTTGCAAAACCTGAATTGCTTCTTGGATCATTGAAGCCAGTCACCATCCAGCACAAGGCAGAGAAACGTATAGTAAAACAATTGAAAATACTGTCTCTGCATGGCAGCTGTGGAGGTGAATGGCTTTAATCTGCAGTAACAATAATAATCCTCGGGTATCAACGCTCATATCTACTGACAGCTGTGGGAAATTAGCATCCTAAGTGAGCAGGTTGTGTTGATTTACAGTACATGACGCGGACTGATAAAACTGATCTTATATTGCTCTTTTTTTTAAAACGAGCAAAAATTATGTTATTTTTACCTTTGTGGATGGGAAAGATGTTTGCATGGTCCTCCCGATCGATTTTGGTAAGAGTTTAGTAGACTTAAGTGCACCCCACCTGACCGACTGTGAAACAATGTTAATAGCATCATGTCGTTGGGATGCTTGTCTTCAGCAGTGACCTTGACCCTCAGGATATCCATCCTACATGTAGAGCTAAATATGCATTACTTCTGTCAACACACATTCACGTGTTAGAATGGCCTAGTTAAAGCTCAGATGAAATCACATTTAGTATCTGTGTCAGGACTAAACAAAAACTCTTCATCCAGTCTAAATTTGTTATTTTGCAGGAAGAAAAATGGTCTGAAATCTCAATCTCTAGATGTTCGAAGCAGTAATTATGCAGGAAATACTTTAAATGGCGCCCTGCAAAAGGAGGTTCTGCACAGCGTTGTTTAACTTGGCAAAGCATCAAAACATTGATGAAGATTAATTAAGAGAAGTTTTCCTAAAGACTTGTTGTTTGGGTAAAGTCTTCAGACAATAAGATGTAACAGATGTTGAGCTTGCACAGAAGCATGTTATTCGTTTGTCTTATTAAACAAAGCCCATTTAAAACAGTCATCTTTAAAAACCTAAACATAATTAATTCACCATATGTGGATCAAATCCGCTTTACGGTGATTTATCATCTCCTATTAAGCAGAGATGAATATGGAGAGTTCGTTTGTTTTACCTCCTTTTTCTGCTGCCTCCCTTACAACCCCTATCGGGCTGGCGCTTCGTTTCCATGGTTACACTCCAGTAGGTTGAGAGCTGCTTTCGTGTGTGTTGGTGGAATCATGAGTGGGGGTGCTTGAGCCTGCGTATGTTGTATTCTGTGATGTGAGCTGGTATCCTCTGCATGCATTTGACCATATCTGCTGCGAGTGTTTGTGTAATCAGAGCGTGTAGAAGAGAATGATAAATAAATAAGTAAATTTTAATACTAAAATACTCTTCCAACCAGGCAGATGGCATTTCTAATTAGATATTTCACACTATGATAACCCTCCTTACACACCTTTCCATGCAGACATAAAAGACTGAGGTGAGGACCAAGCTGAACATTTAGTTTTTACCACTTTATTATGTTGGGATTGTTTTCATTGCACCCTTTTATTTTATGCTAGCATATAATAAGTTATTTATAGATTAATTAGAGTTGATTACATTTTATTTTGTTTAACAAATCTACCAGAAAGAAATAGAAGCTAAGCAAAAAAGATGTGCAGCATAACCCCCTGGCTGTAAGTAAAGTATGGACGGATCATTAATAGTAAAGATTTTTTTTTATCCATTTGAAGAGCTGGATCTGTGTGTACAAGAGGGATTAGAAATCATTTTTAAGGTATTTTCAGGTTGATTTTATCCCTTTATACATCCCATGAGTTAGTTTGTAGATATTGAAAAAGGGAGATGTTTAAACATTTCAATCCTGTATACCAGATATGGACAACTCCAGTCCTCCAGGGCCGGTGTGCTGCAACCTTTAGATGTGTGTGTGGGTGTGTGCTCTAATACACTTTAATTTAAAAAGTATGAAAAGTAGCACTCTGGTGAGCTTGATTACACACCGAAGAAGTCATTTAGCCTCTTCTCTTGAGACAGAACAGCACGTCATGGTTGCCTTCCAGCACTGAAGCTGCCCATGCCTGCTTTATGTAATTTAAGGCTATGCCTGCTCTTCTGCTCCCTCTGTCTTTGAATTTTAGGAAGCTGGTTTCAACCTTAGAGTGGAGGAAACTCTGGTTGGTAGCAGCTTTACTAAAACCACATTTCTCTATTTAATAAATGATTTTCATTTGGGCTAGTTTGTATGGTGAGTATCTCAATGTATGGATAGGAAGTATTCGGTAAGGTTCCTTCTTTTTTATACTGCAAGCATTCTTTGTATTTACACTTAAACCTGTAAATCTGTTTCTGTATCAAATTTCTAGCTGTTAAGAAAAAGGCCTCATCCTCTAATTTACCTTAATCACACTTTAAGCATTGTTAAATGTTATAAACTGTTTTAAAAGTTTAAAATAACAATTAAAAGACCATTATCTCACCCTCTGAAGTTTTCCATGCTGTGGATTAGTGTGCAGTAATGCAATAGTAAATGATATGTATATAAAATATCATCTGTGCCTGATTTGGCTGCTTTCTTTATTCTATGATGCACTCGCGGACCACTAGGGGTACATGTGACGCAACAAATTTTCTTTTACATTTTAGCCTACAAAGAGTTTGAAAGCTTTAGGAGTGTATGATAACATGTATAATAGTGTTTCTTTAGGTTTAGAGGTTAGAGTTAGGGTAGGATGGCTAAGTTTTTATTTTGCACTTCATGGAAAAAGTTTAGGAAGCTCCTGCATCAGTTAGTGACAAGAGGCATATCCCCGTCACATCAGTATCTGACACGCAGGGGACTAGACCAAGCGTCAGTATGTGAAGAGTTAGACTGTGTTATCCAAACATGCTGTTATATCTGTCTCCATGTAAGGTTTATTTTTTCATGCCAGCACTGAATTCCAGATGTGGTCTTCTCTAGTTACCTAATTATTTGGCTCCTTTTGGATATTATTCAAGGAGAAGATTTGCTGCTTAAAAGACTATTTTCCATCATTTGATACCAGATCACACATTTGGCATTTTGGATATTTAGAAATCAGCCTGTGTAAAACTTAAGACAACCTGCTACCTATCTATTTGAAAATTAAAACCAATGCAAAAGATCTGAATACAGGGGAGTTTACATTTTTAATTTGGTTTGCTAATATGGATGGTTATCTTTGAATTTACACTTGAGAACTTAGCTGCTTTAGTAAAATATACAATGCTGTTAAACTTGCTTACTTATGAAGACATTAGTTAACTCTAGACTTAGATCCTTGGTGAGAACACAATTGGTTAGCTTTCTCCTTTAGATGCCACAATTGTTTTTAGTTTTACTTTTTTTCATTTGTTGCAAACCTTCACCCGATTCTGTGCCAGTGCATAAATAAAAAGGCAAGATGCATAGAAAAGTTTGAAACCTGTTTCTGACAGTATGGCACGTTCTATTTCTAGAACCTTTGGTGACCTCTGTAGAGACCACAGAGGGATACAGCTAAGTGGTTTTCCATGTCCACCAGAGCTTGGCTGTACTTACCTAAAATTAGACAGATTCACTTTCTCTGCTGCAGCCTTGAGCTTTCACTGTGGAAGTGTAATGGTAAAAAAAGAGACAACAACAGTAAGAGAGCAATAAAATATTCAATTAGCCGAAGGCTAATAATAAACCACTTGTTAGTTTTAAGTGTTTTATTAATGTTGTTTGATCTCAAGAAGTTGTTTGGCAAAAACACATTTATTGTAAATAATCATCAAAACCTCAACTTGTTGGTTTTTCCAATTATAACTTCCATCTCCATATTTTATGATTAGACAAGACAGTGTGGGGATGCTAGTTGATTCCCACAGGCCTATTTGGGAAAATAAACTCACTGACCATATTCTCACCACCATCATAGCCTATGAGAGGTTCAAAGTAGTGAATACAGAGAATTATTACAGACACCGTGCATGAAAATTCGTTAGAGACTGTTTTTAGCAGGTCTCTGTGATTTACATTTGCAATTTTTTCATGCAATGCTAAGTCAACCCTCTACCAAGGATTCACATCTTTTTTTTTTTTACCAAGGTTTTATTAAAGATCAGCAGGATTTGCTTCTTTCTGCAGAGAGTGCAATGAAAACAGGGTATTAACCATGAATGAGCATCTCCTTACCTCCTGGGGAATCGGCTTAAGGCTCATCAGCTAAAAAGGCAAAGATGTGTGGTTTTTATTCTACAAAGACTAAAGGTGTTTTAGCATTTGCATAATTAAATAATAATGAAATAAATAAAATGTTTCTGATTATAATATATAATAATGATTAAATACCTTAACATCAGATGTTATAGAAGATATTTCTTTTTATAGTTAATTCAGATATTTAGCAAGCAACCAAACTCAGCAGTTTTAATCACATTCTGACCAGTTTTGTTATTGTTTTTGTTTGTTTTTCACGGGTCACTTCAGGGACACAATTTGAGAGTTATTTTAACAACCACCTAAAGTCATAGACCATTATCTTTTGGGATTTAACAGTGGGGAGAGCTTTGTTACAAATTTCTGAGTGAATTTGTTCTTACAAGGAAAGCTTCAGTCCTTATCCTTTCTCTCCTTCATCCTCCTGACATCCTGATGCTTTCTCATGTTTTCCTGCCTAATTTAAATTCATACTTTAATAATAATGGCATTTTAATACTTGTGGTTTCAATATCCTGTGTCAATAGTTAAAACATTTCTGCTTCCAACACTACAATCAACTGTTATTAGCCTGAGACACTTTGCTTGTTCTATAAACAAGCCAAAGCTTGAGTGCAAAGACCAGATAGAGAGGCTTTTTCCAAATTAAGAGAAACAGCATTTTACGATTTTGCTTGTTTGATTTTGTTTTTTACAAAAATAGATGTTTTTTCCTTTGGGGGTTCATTTATAAATAGGCTAGTTGGGGACTCTGCTGCAGATTGTTTCTATAGTGTCAACAATGAACTTAGCAAAAAGCTTCTCAATAAAGCAAACTGTTACTTCACCAATATGAATAGCCTAACAGTCTCCTAATCACCTTCTTATAATCATTATTAGTGTTAACCATTATTTTTTTATATATATACATATATATTTACACACTCTGGTATTTGGTTAAATTGTGCCTCTGATTTAGAGAGTGCATCTATTTTATAATGCTCAGTAATTTATCCGAGTTTCATATATAAGTTTTTAATTTTGTTAAATAAAGTTGAAATTTAAAATTTACAATTTTAGACAAAATGATTTTTTTTTTTTTTTGACTCTGGTAATCTTTATATTCTTTACGTTTACATTCTCACTGTGAGCCCCCAGCCCACCATTAGCCTGAAGCCATTCAGAATTATTAGATATTGTTAGTCTGTGGTTTAGTTAACAAGATTTACTCCTCCTGTTGTCATCAGACCAGAGTACTTCCAAATCAATATCCTCAGATTTGTCCCTGAAGGAAGGGCCCTTTAAGGCTTTACCCTGTTCTCTTGGCGTTTTTTATCACCGTCAGTTTTTTTCTGAGAATATATTGTGCAAATATAAAAAATGTTTAGTTTAAGGAGTTTCAAGTAGATTCGAGTGTCTGTCTGCGTACTCGTGTGACTCGTGTGTTAAATGAAGGCTGGTAGGAAATAGTTTGATAGTCTTATCAAAAAATGTAATTTAGTTGTCCTGATGCTAAATTACTGGTCGAGGAAATGAGATGAGATTTCATACAGTTGATTGAGTCAAAACTGTTGCAACACTATCAGACTGATTGATTTTGAGTCTTTCTTTAGTCTTAGAGAGAATCTTTGACTATCTTTTATCATTTTTCAAAGACAGTGATTTGATCACTTTGCTTTGCTTGGATTGGTTTTCTGCAGAAGTTGGTAGAAGAGCAAGTCACGCATCTTTTAGGATAAGTGTTATATCCTTTTAACTTTCAGTCCAGTGTTAGAATAGAGGCTGTATTACTGTTAAATATTTAACTGCTTCCTTCCTTCAGTCCTTGCACATGGGACGGGCTTGGGTGATAGCTGCTGACCAATAATATTTACACAGACAAGGTCTTAAAAATTTCCGTTTTTCTTAGTTTTTACTTAAACTGCATGCTAGAATAACTCACTTTATTGTGTTTGAAAATATTAAACTGTTTTGAACACCTGACTTTATGACCAGAACTTTTTGTAATAATTTTGCAGACTTGGATATATACTGTATATTTAGTGGTCGTTCATTTTATGCCATTAACTGGATTTAAAATAAAACAAAGCAACACTAACCTCTGAACCAAGTATTAACTTAATTTTAGATATATTTAATTATGTTTTTTAGATGAGTATTCAGCACTTGGTGCGTATTGATGCCCTTAGAAACTTGCCTATGTAGCTTACCAGGGTTGGATCTGTTGCTGAATGAGTCATGTGACCCAGAGTGCTGCTTTACAGCAGTCTGAGCTCCTCTAAAACACATGAACTAACTCGAAAGAGCTGCTGTTATGGAACAAAACAGATATAACACTTTACCTTTCAGGTTCAAAAACATGTATGAAGACTTTTGTTAAGCAGCAGTGCAGTTCTGCCAGTTGCCTTCAGGATGACCTGGAAGTTACAGGTGGAGCTCCCCTATTGGCTGAAACTTGCTTTAAGGCAGACAGAGAGGCTTTGTAAAAAAATATTTTTAATTTTCTTTGTTTTGTTTTTTTTTGCACATTTTAATCAGAGTGTAGTTTTGTTATAGCGATTGCTCAGTAAATTATACTTTTATCTAATTAGTGATTAGCTGTGAAAAACACGGCGCAACAGCTCGATACATGCAGCAATATACCTTTGAAACGTTTAAATAAAAAATCAGACATTTTGCAGCAATAACAAGTGGAGCAGCTGCATATAATAGATGCATGTAGATGAATGTTATGTGAACCTTACTGCCTGAAA
>JAUZNJ010059226.1:0-28266 GCA_034780135.1 Jordanella pulchra
GATACAAGGACCCCGGATACTGGAACCTCCCTCTGAAAGCATTTCTACTACCTCCTAACAGTAAGATCCACTCCTAAACTTCTGTCACTCAGTTTCCCCACCTGCAGTGAACTCACCAGTCTGCTTTCTCTGCCAGTGACAACACCTGCTGGTTTTCCCCCCCCTGGACCTGGCTTTGGTCTTGCTTCCCACTTATACTCTTAACAATAAACATTTAAACTTGAATAAGCTTTCCTGTCTTGGTGTTCTGCATGTGGGTTAGACAGCTTAAAAACCCAAACATGACAGTACACTTCAAAATAAGATGATCAATATTAATTGCTACCATACCTTCAATCCTACTAATAGAAATGTCTGTGTTTCCAAAAAATGAATCAGAAAACACTTCATAATGGTGCCAGTGCATTGCAGGTCTGGCTACCACACATTGTTGCCTGATGTCTTTAAAAATTTTATCCGAGTAACAACTTCTCTAGGCACACTCACATGCTTTCTAAGTGAGAAATGTTCAGATATCAGCTCACAATGCAGGTGTGCTATGACATCTGATACAAGAAAGTAAGTCACGAGCACAAGATTAACCACAGGGCATGCCCTGTGGCTAATGAAGTTATGTGATGAAACAGCAGTCCCTTTACTATGGTCAGGCAGGGGTTTTCGGTCCATAACAAGCACAGTCAAAGGTACCTACCCCTCATTCTAGCATCCTTGAAGCAATTCAAAACAGTTTGTTTATCTGGTTTAGCTTCAGTTGTCATCTCATCATCTTTCTCTCAGTTGTAAGCTGTGACAGAACATTGTGAGAATTCAGATTGTCATTTATATCTATTCCCCACCCCTCCAGATTGCACTATGGATAGTGGATATCTGGAGGTATAGAAGCATATTCCCGTGACACTCTTGCTCCTTTGTCAAGGTTAATAACGTTCTCGGACTACAGCGTCTTGGGAGGCATTTGTATCTCCAGCTGATAGGGCTGTTGCGACAATGTGTCACGTTGTTGGGGAGTTGTCCATTTTTTATGTTATTTGGCCTAGTCAAATGGATCCAGCCCCAGAAGCCATCACAAGTGTGATTAGTAAAGATGGTAAAGGCTGCTGTAAGAATTTACAAACTGCCGACACTATCCCCCACAGCTCTAGGTCAATTGTGGACCAATGCCTTGCAGTTAGGGTGAGTTCTTTGCCAAAACCCCCATTATTTCCAGTACATCCTTATGTTGCATCAGCACAGCTACCACCACTTTTAAAGAAGCATTTTTGTACACGGAACATGGGTTGCTTAAGCATGGTGATAACTAGGGCAGATGGCAAAATCTTTCCATATACTCAAAAGCCCTGTCACACTCCACTGACTATTCAAATGTAGCATCTTTACAGGTTAGCAGATGCAACACAGCCTTATGTCAAGCAAAGCCTTTTATAAAATACAAATAATAGGAGTAAAGGCCCACAAATGATCTGACCTCGGTTGGATTTGTATGCATTGGTCCAGTCCTAACTTTGTCAGTGTTTCTAGGATATAGCTAAAGGCGATGGAAGCATGCTCACACAAGAAAGACTTACTTGAGCATCAGAGTCTGTGGCAGAGTTAACAAGGTTAGTATTTACATCCACAGCAGGGAGTGCCACTGATTCCTGACACATTAGGTTCCCATCTGTTAGCCAATTTGTGCTTTTCCCTCATCTGCATGTAGCTTACTAGGGAACTGTCTCCAATTGCAATGTCAGATGTGATTACATGCTGATCAAACATTTTTTTTAAGTAATTACTTTTTTCTGGGTTATTCGGTGCTAACTGATAACTGTGTTCCAGGTTTATCTTCAGCTTCTGGACAAATCGTAGATGAGACGCAAAGAGATCATTAACCACAAAAAAAGAAGTCAATAAGCAGACAAGGTTGTTGGGTGAACATAAGCCCATCAGGAGAAAATCCTGTGGTCTCATTTTTAGTGTTTGTATGCATGCATGAGTGGTTTAACAAAATATTTCCATCTACTTTTTTAACTTGTTAGTCAAATTTCTGAGCATATCGAGCAAAGTTCGATTAAATCTTTCAACTGGATTCCCAGGAGTGATTTGAGCTAAATGTCCAGGATTCAAAATCTTCCCCTTGGTTACTATGCATTCTCTCCGGAATGCAATTGAGAACAGATAAGTTTTACCACATCATTGGTTCTACCGGCTGGCTACAGACAAAAAAAAATCCACACACATTAATTCCAATCGATGTAATGTCTGGATATTAACGAGGGATGTAGCTTATTTAGGTAAAGCTTTATGTTTCATCCACTGTTCATAAGTTTTGACTTCAATGTAGATGTCTACTGACATGCTGTGCCCAAAAAAATGTGAACAAATCAGAATCAAAGTTCTCTTAATTGGCTTCTGCTGTCATGAAACACGAACAACACCACAATCCGACATTCCTCTGGTAGCACAAGCTGATAAGTAATGTACCCAAGTTGCCATCTCCTGAGAAAGTTGTTACAGAGGTTCCGTTTATTTACTTTTCTGAACAGTAAAGGAAGATCATATGCATTCCTCAGCGTAGGTGCCGTAGATTCTTTGCTTTCAATATATGTAATTACCTACAAGATAAGAAAATCAGGTCGCTGCTTAGAGATAAGCTTAGTGGTGGAGACATGGAAGAATGAATGTTGCAAATGAAGGTTGTTGTAGAAAGTTTCCTGGACTGATATACAAGGAAAGAACGAGGGCATGCTCAGTGGTGAGTTGTGAGCATCAAATTAAGAAAGCTTTAATTTTAATTGGGATGTTATTAATATTTAGAAGAACATGTATTTATAAAACCTTTATCTGATTGATAAAATGTCGATATTAATAAAAACCATTATCCCTTTAAGCTTGTATTTTTTGCAGTAGAAAAAAAACATTAACATATGTACATTCATATATTGGTAGGGTATCTTACCTCCATAAACAATGCCAAACTGTCCAGATCCAAGAACCTCATCTGGAAAAATCTGATAAACCGAATTGATGTCCTAGAGATCAACAAAATAACAAAGAAAGGATTAGTACCATACAGAACACATGATTAAAAACTAATTTATATAAACCATCAAAAGAAATTCATATTGAGGTTGGAGGATGTTGCTTTAAGTAGCTGTATAAAGCTTTAAGATCCATCAAAAAGGACTGGCTGGAGGTGATCTTTACATGGTGTGTTGGTCACACCAGGGGCCAAAGAGTTGGTAACCCTACACACCAACTTTTTCATTTTGAGTTTTCTCATACACACTCAGCTTAAATACATGAATTTTTGTGTATATTTTTAATTAACAGTATTAAAATGCATTAGGCATATTTGTAATATGTACATTTAGTCAACATTTGTATATTTAATTCTGCCAAATACTTAATTTGTTATTTTCTTTGCCGATACTGTGAGGGAGTACTATGACCTGGAGGAAATGGACACTCCAAACCAATACTTTGTTTGGGTTCGCTGGCCGGATTACATAATCAGCCGGCTTTGTCGGACGATTACGTGGAGCTATGGCCTGTTTGGATTCGAACTGGTTTTGAAGGATGGGTCCCGTGTATTCTAAATAGCTTTGGGTATCCCATGATTCATTGCGATTTCAAGCAAGCCTGCTGCTTTGTGCTCAGTGGAAAGGGGAAATGGCGACGAACAGTGGTGGATATTGTAAATACATTTTAATATAATAAAAGTAAGTGAATAGTACTGTCTGAAATTAATGAAAATATATTTTTTAAAAGCTTATGGAGTAGGTCTTTGGCGGTAATGTTTGGTTTATAAAGAGGGTTTATTCTGTGACTGTGTTCATGGGTTTAGCTGACATTTAGGCACAGATTCCAATATCTGTGCAGTGTGTGAATAACAGATCTGATGTATGTTACAACGGTTCTGATGCAGAAGTTCATCAACAGTCAAATTAGCCAACAGATCATTTAGTAAGTAGTTTGGCATCAATTCTTTGCCTGATTTGTGTATCAACTGTCACAGTTGCTAAGCGACAGACAGACCACAGTTAAGGGTGGTGAAAGTCGGAGAAGGTTGACCTGTTTAAAGCCAAACTCTTCCGACTTCCTTATTTTCACGACTTAGTCCAGGTTGACCGGGTCCTTAGAAGAACAGGCCTTAAAATCAAACACACACCAAGATTGAATGGCTGATTTTTTGTGATTTTCTTATTGTTAACCTTCTGTAGTTATTAGTCATTTAAGTTCTTTCTTAAGCTAACTGTTTAGTTAATTTTGTGATGTAAATTTGTTTAGATGTTCCTCTTCCGTCCTCCCCAGTGTGTCAATAAGGCCTAATCAGCCACTATTTATTTCCCCTTTGTTTGTTGTCAGATAAGTCAATTTTGTTTGTTTGAGCAGTTAGTTTGAGGTTTTGTTATGTTATAACCTTGATTTTTTTTTGTCTTGAGTTTAATTTCTTCCTTTGACCTCTCCTGTTGGAGTTTTGTCATTTTGGGGGAATGAATCTACTTTTCTTGAAAACTCAAA
This sequence comes from Jordanella pulchra, assembly GCA_034780135.1. Lineage (NCBI taxonomy): Eukaryota > Metazoa > Chordata > Actinopteri > Cyprinodontiformes > Cyprinodontidae > Jordanella > Jordanella pulchra. The sequence goes on from JAUZNJ010059226.1 coordinate 4,501, forward strand.
TAATGCATAAACTAATGCAAACAAGACAACCAGACAAACTCAAAGAACCCCAAAAACAACACAAACAAAAAAAATTTAAAGAGTTTTTAACTAATCATTGTCCTGCTGTCTTCTAGTTTATGTCTGGGTTCATTTGGAATGGTAGTAGTATGTCTCATAGCGCTATAAATATTAATAGTTTAATAAAATCCACATTGATTTTGTATTCAGTTTATTTTTTTGACATATAAGGGAAGCATGTGTGGTCTCTTTTCTTTAATGAAACAACTTCTCTTCCAGTCAGTAAACATTGGTCATATTTTTGTTTTAGTTTTGATTCTCTTTCGACTATTTTCATTTACTTGTATTTTGGAAATAACTTTACAATCTTCTCACAGCTGAGTTTGATTGAATATTGGTCAAAGATTCTTTTTTTGGTCTCAATAATCAGTAATGACTTGTTCTTTGTAGATGTTTTTCAAAATAGCACTCAATTAAACTGTGGCCTTGTTTTGCAGCTGAACTGATTAAAAAATCCCTTCTACACTTGGATGGTAAATGATAGCTACAAAATGTCACTTTAGTCCTACTGTTGGGATAATGATTGGAGCCTAAGTCTCTTGCAGCTGCAGAGATTGCACTATGTATCGACAAAAACTAGAAAAAAAAGGTAACTATATCTGGATTATTTTAGCATATATACTCAAGCCCCAAAGAAAATGTCACCAAACTTGCCTTGTATATCTTCCTTCTCAGGGGTTTAAGATTCTTTCAGAGGTTAACATATAAAGAAAAAGTGAAAATGGTTGAAAACAGGAAGGAATTTAAGAACATGTTGGGGCCCAAAGCCAGCAGTGTGCCAACCCACAGTATTACAACAGACTATCAGAGATCAATAACAGCTTTGGGTCTGAAACTAGAAAATATTTCCTACTTGCTCTGTTCATAATGACTCTCATTTTTATCCCATGTTCACAGAAAGCCTATTATCACACCTCAGGCAAAGAGGACAGGAATACAATATTATAAACCTCTTCCTCCTCCTCATAGTTTGTGGTCTAATTACCATAGTCTCTATGGAAACCATGTAGCTGAGTGAGTAATCACAGTAATCTCCATTTAACGTGCTTGATACTTGCTCACCTTGGAGATGGCAGGGTGCATGTCTGCATGGAAACATGACAAGATGTTCTTGGCAGCTTTAAGCATTGTGGCAATCTTTACGGTATATATATTTATATCACCTACATCAACCTACATAAACTGACACAATTCCCAAATCTGTAAATGCAAACATCTGAAAAGTGTCATGGAAAAAGCATAACTGATTAAAATCCTTCAGGCACTATAACCTTGCAAACCCTTATATGCATACATGTGCGCATGTGTGTGTGTGTACACATTTATGTTTGGACCTTTTCTGGTGTGTGTGAGGGGGAGGATATGTGTGTACTTGCAACTGGAACAGAATATACAGTATTTTGGCATTTTACAAGTAAAGTGAGCTCCCTGATGTAAAGTAAGAACCTTTCTCTAATCCTCACTGTTGTTTTTTGCTGTGTTAGATTTAGGACTAACGTGTGAAATAGGTTTAAGTTAGGTGTTTACCATTTAGGTTTAGTATTAGAGTAAGATTGCGGCCACCAAAAGAGATTAAAATAAATGGAAGCCAGTGTTTATTTTGGTAAGATATGTTTTATTTTGTTTATCTTTAATCGACAGCAGCCAATATTTGAATGGGTTTACCTACTCAGTGTATTCAGAAGCCAGGCCTTGAGCAGGGGTGGAAATTCCCACTCATTAATATCAAAAAGCCGAAAAATTCATGAAACAGTGATTGGTTGGTAACATTGCACCAGTCTTAGTGTTGGGTTGCAATTTGCAAAAAAAAAAAAAATGGTTTTTTGTTTTTTACAGAACTACCTTCTAGGGCAGCAATGCACCTGAGCTGCTGAGATTCTCCCATTATCATTAACAGTATAGAAACTAAACAGTAACTTTACAAAAGTCATGTTGAAGGCTCACTGTAACTCTTGGATGACACCACTTCATGCCATCCAAGGGTGACAGTAAGTTATTTTCAAGAGTTGTTCACAAATAATTGTGGTGATATTTATCATGCCGGGCTTATGAGAGCAGCAGATGTCTGTCTGAGGCGTCTGAACAAAACTGCATTTTTGGAATTCAGTGTCCAGCTACAAACTGCTAGGTGGGAAGAACGTTTATATCAAACTGTTTTAAGAGAGATCGAGCTGATATACCCTGTGGTTCCCAGAAACGTGGGGGTGTGCAGCGTGACACACGCCTCCTCTATATACACACGCCTCTACAGCTGTATGCTGGGTGCAGTGGAGCTCAGTGGACGTGCTACCTAGGCTATACAATAACAGTAGACAATGCTTCAGTACTCTGGCGTATACATATTTTTGTTCAAATCAATGGACTATTGACCTCAGGACTCAGGGGATAACTTGGATAAACAAGATGAACATTTAGCTCGAAGAGAAAGAAAACCGAGGATCATATGAAGTCAGTCATTCCTCAACACTGATATAGATAAACTACATAGATTAACTGTCATAAGAACGTCACTGTAGCAAAAAACAAAACAATATTGCTGTTATAACATCCACCATCAGATTCTACACTAGTGGCACATCATGTTACCCCTGATGTCTCACCTGACTGAAAATAAGATGTGTGTGTTTTCTTACCACATTCTCCTGGATCTGGGAGTTAGAGACGGAAATACTGATTGATATTTCCTCTGTTAAATCAGAAAAAACAAAAATCAAGCATAAAAACATAAACAAAATCAAACAAAAAAATAGCCAAACTGTCACATTAACTCGTAATCAAAGAAATTAATTATCTGGCACAACCAATTACTTTTACTCAAAACTATTTTTAGGATTTAAAATGGGAGGAAAACCAAAGCACACAAATCTCTATCAGTTGAATTCCTAAAATATCACAATTGTTCTTTCTCGTGTACATAAGCAGGAATCTGATGTTAATTCAGTATTTTAATGTGTTCCAGTCAAACATTTGAAACCTGTAGACAGTGGTTATTTTATTCAGAGAGGCAACCACAGTATGGTTCTTTGGAAGCATTAGTCATGATCAGTTTGACGTCACTGAAGCCTGAAATATCTCTGATGGGCTTTGAGTGGGCATTGTCAGTCTAAGAAGAGCTAAGACCCTGCAGTGGGATTCAGCTTGAACAGAAACAGTTATAACTAAGCAGGAAATGTGTCAAGAGTCTTTTACCATGCAATCATGAATTCCATTTGTGTAATTTCTTCTCAAACAAAAGGTCTGTAGCTTTCAGTGCTACATTACTTCAAATGTAATCAGATGAAGATTTCTTGAATCTACATTCAATTTCTCATACATTAGCCGTTTGTTTTAGTTTTGTCTTCATAGTTAAACCTCAACAGTGAATAAAATATCCTCCAAGTTGGAATAAAAGTTGAACTCACCTTAAAGGTATAACTGAAATTTGCAATTGTTGTTTTGAAGGAACAACATACATCCATGGCAAAAACATTATAATACTGGTTCAGTGCAATCAGGACTTTATCACTATCACTATTTAAAGTATAACTTATCCCAACCTCAACTTCTGAAGATATACTGAGTAAACCAGTCCTATGGCGTACTACTAATGCTACTGTGCAAATCATTACAATTTCAGTGAACTTGTTTAGTTTTCCCCTTGAACCATGGTTAGTTCTACAGTTGAAGCACGACTATTGCAACTGAATTTCCTATTTGTTCAAACGGTACAGATTTCTAAACTCCTACACCAATGGTACAGTGTCATCATAGCCTTATGTTTGGGTATAGGTGACGTAGGTCATCTTGCCCTCTGCTGCCTTGGCAGCATCAGCTTTGGCCATAGCTGAGTATGAACATTGTGCCAATAGTTCAAAATGAACAATTAGCTCCACAAAACCTTCCTCAACCTCAAGTGACATCTCAGTTAGAACAAAAGATTTAGCTGAGGTGTAACTAACAGCACCCCTCTGTTTTATCTTTATGTTTCAAGATGGCGAAGTTAAGAAATTACCACTTTAACTCTTGCTGACAATACACCCACCTAACTCCCATCACCCCATAGGGTCTCTTGCTACCGAGCACTTTGGTGGCATCCTATTTCTCAGAGGCAAATTTATTAGTTAACTTGTCAATATGTTTATGTTTAAGTCAGTGTTCCCAATCATCATCCTTTTCGGGATAGGTGCATTTTCATAAATAGACTATTGGCCTAAATTTGTGTGAAACTGCTCTCTTAGTTTAACGAAGAAAAACAAAAACTGCTTTACTGGAAAAAAACTGTTCAGTTGCCTGTAGCATTTTGTCCAGATATCCACTGTATGAATGCTCCAAATTAGCACAACACATGTGAAGGTGCTTACGCTTGATGATAGTCTGTACATAAAAAGCATTTGGTGATCTTTCAATTCACTGAGAGGCAGCAAGAGCAAACTTTGTCTCTCACTCAAGTATCTTTGTTTTATTGGCTGAGTTTTGTTACTGAAATAATAGAACGCAATGCATTGTCATATCATCTATTTTATCAAAAGTGTTATTACAAAAAACAAAAGGATTAGATATACATTTTACTATTTTAATACAGTTGTCCTAGTTGTTATTGATGTTACGAAATAAATAATTTAAAATATGCAGAATAACATTTATCAATGTCTTACTGTGCCCAGTTCGATGGGAACTGTGACAGATTCCTGTTGAGACAGCTGGCATAAGAGCATGCTGGATGGCCATTTCCCACATCCGAGCCACATCTTGCCCCACTCCACTGACCTGGAACCATACAAACTTGGTATTTCAGCCTAAACTAAATAATTATTTGCAAAGTGAAGAACATTATGGACAACAGTGAGCATCCTCTTCAGAGTATTTGTGCTCCAACCTCAACAGGTTATTTTTAAAAATACGAGACAGTATTTTAAACTCTTCTTTGAGCAATTTTTATACCAAAGAGAAATTTGGTTTCATAATTTTACTTAGAGTAGTAGCTTCCTAGCTTTATGAAAGAGAAAACCCTGGTTATGCAGGTATTTGCAACAGAACTTAACCTCATGACTGCTTATCCCACCATGTGTATGTTTCACAAAGGTAAAGAAAAGATCTTAAAATCAAAACAGTATTTAGATGGTCAAAGATGACTTTTCCTATTCCCTACATGGTCTTCTTTATCTTTATTGAACCTAACATAAAATGATAAAGGTACTGTTTGAAACTCTTACTTATTAACAACTACAGTATATAGTGTCTATAGTGCTATTAGGAACAATGTGACAGAGCTTTGGCATTAACAAACAAACAGAAAGAAAACTGTAAATAATACCATAATCTCTGCCAAGCATGCTGTAAGTGCAAAGAATACAGGGTCTAACTATGCAAAAATATGAGCAGGAGGTGCTCATGATAAAATCTACAAAGTGTCTGACAAATCAGCTTAACACTGGTGTTAATATTGTTTAGAACTCTGTTAGATATCTGCATCTATTAAAGACCTGCTTGTTTACTCTCTCATTTATTAATATCATTATTATTAATATATAAAAATCTCTCTCACCAGAATGGTACTGCCCGTCATGGACACTTCGCCTCTCAACAGATTTTCTCCAACATAATAAACCAACGAAGCTGTGGTGATTTCGAAGCAGTGAGGGTTGGCTCCTTCAGGAAGCAGGGAGAAGTTCTGAGCTGGCTCCAGAGCCAGGATCTCTGACAGAGGAATCTCCTGAAAACAAATGAAGTGTTAGAATTAAATGCAGCAAAGTGTGTGAACAGACAAGGTTCTTGGTGGTGTAAAGTATGACCCTTTTGAATATGAACATCAGGGGATGGCTATTTCAAAACTGAGCTTCTTTCATTCATAATTTATTAAAAACAAAAGAATTTATTCACTTAAAACTTAGTATTTTGTTACCCAATGGCTTATATCAATAACTTAAATAAAGTCTGAGCATTTTCAAGTTCGGAGTGAGCTTAGAAGTTATAGAAAGCTGTTGTCAATGAAGCCTTGACATCTCGATTCACCATGGCAACCACTGGAAAAAATTAAGCTATTTTACTTTGCTGCTGTGGGAGGGTCTGTTTTAACCTATAAAGAACATGTTGAGGTATTACATAAAACACAAACAAAGCCAGAAAATATCTATTCTTAATTCAATACTCAATTCAAAGTTTAGATTTTTCTGCATTTTAATTTTTTGCAACTGGAGGGAAAACAAAGGACTAAAGTGTTCACTTTTAGCTAGCAAAAAAATTTGCACATACACATTTATTTCACTGTTTTGAATAAGCTGTTAACTTAAAATAATTAGCTCAGAAAAGCCGTTAAAGGAACTCACCTTGTAGTATTTGCTTCCTGTTTCGTTTTGAAAAAGGGTGATGCATTTACTGTCCAGCCGCCAGTAATGCCTTTTTCTCTGAAAAGCAAACAGAGGAAGGCAGATATTGACAACACAACCGTGGAGCAGGTATAACCTCCAATAGCTGAGAAATGTTTTGTGTTAAGTAAGAAAAAAATTATATATTGGCAGAAAAGTTGTTTTGGAAAGTAAAGTATAAAGGATTAATGAAAATAATAATTATACATACATCTATATATCTCCTTAAAAATAATTTGCACTTAAACTGCACCACCAAGCAAAATATACTTCTTTTTTTAAAAAGTTAGCTGATCGGTAAGCAATTCTGCAATTTGTAAAACAACAGAGAAGAATAGCTGCTAAAAAAAGTTAATACCAGAGTATCCTTGCTGGTATAGTGAACCATCCAGCCTTCCTTCATCACATTGCTGTTCTTCCTCTTGGTGTGTCTGACAGACTGAACAACTCGCATCAGTGGAATGTTGTTACTGGTGGACGGACTTCAGGAAGGCAGACAAAGCAAAGCCTGAGAAATTGGTCCTGTTAGTAATGATGTGGCTGAAGTTTATGAGTGTTTACCTGATGGCACGGTTGGAGTCATCCAAGTCAGTGTCGCGCTGGTCACTAAGGTCACCGTATCCAGTGTCCAGCATTAAACCTCCCTCTGTAGTTAGTGCATCATCCATGTCATCCAGGAGGCTACCACGTCTGTCAACACTTGGGTCATCAAGACAGCCCTCCACCATCACAACATCTGACTCTGTGCCAGGGCTGAGGAGCTCTGTATTACAACAATTTAATCTGATTATCAGAAAGATGTACCTCATCCTCAAAAACATACAAAAATAAGCTCTGATATGGCTTAACATGTATCAGGATATAAACCTTTCATACTGATGTCAATAATTGCGGGTGTGTACTTGTTTATCTATTTAAAATTAGGACCAAGGTAAAAATTATGAATTTCAATTCTAACCATCATCCTATTTAAACATAATCTTTAACCTTTTAAAGTAGGTTAGACCTATTACCAACCTTGCTTAGGAATTATTTCCTTTGCCTACATCCCTCAGACTACCATGTGGTTGTGGATTGGAGTTCAGTGGAAACATTAATAATTTTATTGAACACATTTTATATTGATATTGATCTGGTTTCTATTGTGTTTTAAATTGGTATTAATTCACTGCCAAGCCCTAATTCAAATAAAACTGCAATTGATCAAATTTAAAAAGAAAAACTCAGAGAGGAACCCAAAAAATTACTAACATTAAAGATGATGTCTAGATTTCTAAACTTACAGGTGTGGAAGTTAAAGATTAGAATTTAAACCAAGATTAAAACTAATGGGATGGTCAACCAAAAAAGGAGAATAATCTCAACAACTTGTGCTTCCATGCCAGTCGATGCACCACTGAAGATGTTGTAGTATGTATGCCTGACCCTTAGTTAGTAGTAAAATGATAATGAAAAGTAATAGTTTTAAGCTACGGTTGCCCAAAATACCAGGTCAATGTGGACATAATGTCAAAACAACAAAGTACCTTTGCAGTTAAAATAATCTTGTCTCCATGTGAATGGAGCCAAAATTAACGAGACATCAAAATTAGCCTAAAAGAGTAAGTACCAAAAAACATTCTTCTTGTTTTTGCAGTCTTAAATAAAACATATGATTTCTCTCTTCTTCCTTGAACCAAATCTGTAGCGTTACGGTTTGATGTTGTGATGATATGTCTTTTTAAGACCAGGATTATTAGAAATATCAACAGATTATGAAAGAGAACATAGTTTTAATTCTTTGAATAACCCAGGTTTATCTGACACCAACGACTTGTTTGGTTTGACATCAAGTGCATTTATGAAATCTGTCTTGTCTAATATTCATCAATAACAGTGAATCTGCAGCTAAAGATGGCATCTTAAACGAGTCTGCATCTTCCTAAAGTCTGTTCCTGGGAGCTGTAAATAATCACAGTTGACACATACTTGCTCAGTATGAGGGATTCTGGAATGCTAAAGACTAAAATGAAATCAAAGAATAACAATTGGTCTGTTTAACTGGACTGCATTAGATTGACTTCATTATATATTTTCTGGGGCCTCATGCAAAAAGTGTGTCTGTGCACAACTTTTTGGTCTGATGTTTAACATAAAACTCAGCATATATAGAAATGAATATGGCATAAAAGTGTGCAGCATCCATGCAAACTTTCAAATCTTGCTAGCTGTCCAACATTACCAACCATAGCTTTTAAAAAGTACACATTATCACAAGTAGATTGAGGTATTTCATTTTCAAATGGAATCAGAGCTATAACTACCTTCATATACATTTTACAAATGGAAAGCATTTTTAATTGCAAAGACGTGCTTGTGTTTTTGATATTCAAAGGTGCTTCAGATGTAGCGCCATGTTGGCCGGTTTAACCCAGGATTCCTTTGTAAAGGCTAAGATAATATTTTAACCAATCAAAATCAGAGTTGTATTGGGACCAGACTTCAAGAAGGCTCCATGTGTGAGGGTTGGGTTCCATGTTTTTTATTGAATTATTTTATATATGTTCTTAATTGCTTTAAACATTGTAAATACTATACTATACTGTGCAGTGTGGGTGCTCCCAGTCGACATATGGGGGTCATATTCATATCTTAAAGCTTTTTTGATAAACATCACAAAGATAAAGCAAGCAAAATTAAAACAAGAGATTTATCCTCTTTTAGCCTCCTTTCACTGGCTTTCATCAGCAGTCAAGCTTCATCATATATCAGAGATCTGATTGTTCCTTATTTTCCTAAAAGAGCATTTTCTCAATCTACAGGTTTACTAGCGGTTCCTAGAATTTCTAAAAGTTGTTTATCAGTCCTGTTGTATCTAAGCTACAGACAAAACACCCAAATACATTTGTGGCAAAAACTGGTAATTTTAATCGTCCCTGTCTGCAAGTTGTCAGATACTGTAATAAAGAAAACAAAACTTTGGACTTCTTTTATGCAAATATCCGGGACGATATCATACACACATGCATACATACATACATCTTTACAATAATACCTTAATGCAAATCAGATCACAATTAAAGAGTATAAGTACCTTTATAAGAGACGAGAAGCTGAAGAAGCCATGCAAGGCTGTTTTGAGGCCACAAACTGCGATGCACTTTATCAGCCAATGCAATGTGTGTGTGACTGACTACATAAACTTCTGTCTAGATAACACCATCCCTACCAGAACAGTGAAATGATTCTCAAATAATAAACCATGGGTCACAAGTGATCTAAACCAAATGCTTAGCAAGAAAAGAAGTCTTCATGAAGAGAGACAGGGAATCATTGATGAATATACAGAAGCAATTTAAGGTAAGGATAAGAGAAAGAAAGGAGGCTGAAAAGAAAACAGGTGTGGTCAGGGATGAAGAATATCAAAGCCTTGAAGCAGAAGGATGACCAGACTTATGGAAGTCAGTAGTTTCAGATTTGGAACAAACTCATCATCCTCTTCTGTTACACCTCAAATGTTTCATCTTCCATCTCTGCCACTGACCAGGTTGCGAACAGACACAGCTGGTAGCTGATTGCTCAGCTGTTAACTTAAAGATGAGGAACAGAGCCACACACCACTTTTAAAACAGAAGAACAAGAAGGTTGCAAAGTGAAAGGTGTTATGGTGAGTGTGTGAATTGATTAATCTTATTTGGATGAGCCTCATACTTGTGATAAGTATCCAGTTGGTGCCCAGGTTAAAATAAAAATAGGGCTTCAATGTATTTTGTTTAACTAAAGATGAAGACCCAAAATGGAACATAAACCAAGCTAAAAAAAAAGCAAGACAAGACCAGGTGTTGCAGCTGCCATGAGTAAAGTTGTTTGCTTTTCTTCTTTTTTTCTACTCTGTTTGGAAATATAAAAGTTCCTCATGAAAAGATGGGCAACATAAAACTGAATGAAACAAGAACTGCATGACCTGAGAATGATGGAAGAATAGATAATCACCTATTTAATGATCATTTATGATGTTGTTTTTGCTTGTAGCTCCAAATATTGTGTTAAGTAGCAATTTTAGTAATTAATCAGGTGAGATAATAATAATAAATAATAATAATAATAAATAGCTTAATTCACTACATTTTCAAGTACCATTGGTCGTAATACTGCTGCTACTTTCAGGAAAAGGTACCAGGGTCCACAGAAGATTCAATAATAATAATAAGTTAGATTTGAAATTTTAATAGAAGTATTGGTTTTGTTGAGAGAGAAGAGTTTGATAAACAATTGAACTGATATAATCTGTTTCTCACGGTTTCTTTGATCATTAAGCAGCAATGACTTGGAATGAAGTTAAAAAGCTTTGATGTAGTTGAGCTACTATTGTCATTTTGTTGCATTTAGCTTTGCTACATTTCTCTGTTGGGTGACTTCAGTGTAGTGAAGCTTCATTTAATGTAGAATAACTTATAGCTTAATTCACTACATTTTCTAAGTAACTTGCCCAACACTGGCAGAGACACAGTTTTAGTTTTCTATTAATACCACAATCGAATTATTTATTTTATCCATCTTAGAAAATCCTAACAGTGTGGAGAGGCACAATCCTTACTCTTGATTTTTGATGTGTAAATATTAAGAAATGTGTAAGAATAAATGAAACCGCTACCATCCCAGTTTCCTAATTTAATCTTGAATTGAAATTTGAAATCTAGTCACCTTACTTTAGTTGACATTTGATATTAATTGGCAGTGTAAAAGTAATTTGAGTTCATTAGAAAAAAATAACACCAAAGAAAATTCTTGATGTTGTACAATGATCAATCAAGCAAAAAGGCTCCACCACCAGCTAGATAAAAGTTATAACATATTATGATTTTATAATTCAGTTACTTCTAAGTCAAATAACAGAAGAGTTAAATGATCTACAAGAGCTGCAAGAAAGAATTTAACTATAACATCAATACTCTTTTCTCTTGCCCATCAGGGTTATTTATGGTTTAAGTAATAAGGAAAGGAGTTTGTGTATTAAAACTTGCCTTCATTTCTGGTAGTCTCTCCGAGGCAGTTGTTTGGCACTTTCAGAGCACACCGTTTATGGCAATTAAATTTACAGTCTTAGAAGAACACAAGAAAAGAAAAGGTCAAAGATGAGGATTTTTCCCCAAAAAACAAGTATTTTATTGTGATTCAATTTGGAAATGTACAGCTGTTAGTTTGAGAGAAAGAATAAATATGAAAATTCAAAGAATCTTTAATGTCCATACCTTTGCATTGGAGGCCCTGCCTGAAGAGACCTTTCAGCAGCTTCTTGCAGTATTGGCACACAGTGGGTCTGGTGTATGAGTGGATTAGGAATGTGTGGGGAACCTTGACTTTTGACAGTAAGATTTTGTCCAGCTCAATCGGGCGTCCAATGTATGACTGTGTGCTAGCTCGCCGCTCCCTGCCGGGGTAATAATCTAACTGGTTTTTCTGTGGCAAAGTAGAAGAGCCATGAAAATGTTTCATGATGGGACATGTTTAAAACAAAAATGGATTAATATTTAAATCCTGTCACTACAGTAGTGCACTGAGAGCATTCCTGCAAAAACATAATTTTACAGGTTTAAAAAGCCTAACTGAAAACTTGGCAACATTTTATTTAGAGGTACTTACCTCAAGATTGGGACTTACAGGGGACTGTATCAGAAAAAAAATAAACAATAAAAATAGTCTGAGTCATGTCTTTTTAAATGTCTTAGATATTTAATTTTTTCTGTGTTTTGTATGTGACCACTGACCAGTAAAGCATCATCCATGTAGTTGGGAGGTGAAGGTTCAGCAGACAGGGGGCGGCCCACATTAATTATTCCTCCTGTCAGTGAAACGTTTGAAAGGCGACGTCTTCTTACCCCGCTGCAGTTGTTAGGAATTTTAAACGCACAGCGTTTGTGATAATTGAGACCACATCCTGGAAAAAAGGATTTATTTTCTGTTAACATATATATGTTTTTATTTTATTTTAAATATATGCGACCGAGCATGTGATTCAAAAACCTTCCTACCTTCACACTTGAGCCCCTGCCTTACAAGCCCCCATAGCATCTCACCACAGTGATCGCAAAAAGTAGGAGCTCTGTATGAATGAACAAAGAGGCTGTGCGGACGTATTTGAAAGTCTTCCATGGTGGCTGAAGCTGCAAGAGATCAGATCTGATTAGAAGAGGAGTTATGACTATAAACCTATTTGTTTTGTCCGACAACATGGGTTAATAGTTATGTTGCAAACAGACAGACCAGTTTGATTTTAAGTATTAACTCAGTGCCCATATGATCTATTAAAACAGCTTCCAAACCACAGGCAAGACATGTGGCATTTCAGCAGAATCTGATGAGATGTCCCCAACAAGGACGAGAAAAATAAATGTAATTCAACTGACATCAAGACAGATTTTCATGCCCAGCTGCAAAAAGCAAAAATGTCCCTTTTTAGTGTCAGAATCAATAAAATGTTTACATATTTGTTAAATGAGAACTGCTGCTAATTATGCTCCATTAAAAATGGATAATATTCAAAGAACAAGAACAATAGACTCTAGTAGGTTTAGTTATTTTAACTTAAGTTAAATTAAAATTAAAAGACAATGTTCAGTTGTTTTCTAAAATTTCCACACCTTTAAAAACAGCCTGCTCTCTGGCCTCAAAATGTTGACTGCTAAAAATGAGAAGGGAATAATCTGAAATGTTAACGCAACAAAAAGTAACTTCACAGCAGTGATTTAACAGCCCTCATCCAAATGTAAACACAAAAACATAACATGGATGCAATTTAAAACAACACGCAAAGTTAATATAAAAGGAATTGATGTTTCAAATACAAAGCAAGATAATAAACTTGTGACAGCAGTTTTAAAGGCGGCACCAGCAATCTATGCTTGGCCAAAAGTTATAAGAATGTAAAAGGAATCAAAAGGCTTCACAATCAAGAAACCCTCTAAATGCTAAACGATCTATTCAACAGTGAGGGAAAATACTGGGCAAATGTACACAAAGGGGGAAAAAATTAAACTGGTTAGCAGCTGGCCAAAATTACGGCTACGGGTCAACAGTGAATGAAATTGTTGGTTCCTGTTGGTGGCAAATGAGAAAGGCATGAGCAGGTTGCCAGTTTCATGTTATATTACTGAGTGAACAAGTCAGTTTTAAAACCACAAACATTGTCTGTCACATTCCTGTGTTTTAAGGCTTTTTTAATACATTGATTTAGCCAGAGACAAAGTGATCAGATCCTTCAGGTTCAAAAGCAGAAGGTTACATGAGGGCTATGGCACAACACCCACACTACTGCACACTGAAAGCCATTCACACCTGGACAAAATTATCTGTACCATCTTTTAATGAAATAAAAACCCACAATGATGACAGATATAACTTAAAAGTTATTAAAAAGTAATTTGACATAAAATCCAATGAAAATGTACAAATGACAGTAATTCACTGCTTCTTAACAGAATCATTTACAAAAAATAAAGAAATGAAACAAGCCTGGAAATAAATTATTACACCTCTGAAAAAGAGCGAACATACAATGTGTTCAGATTCATCGGTGGCCTTCATTTGCCCGTTTTGAAGGACGGGTCCCGTGTATCCTACGCAGCCTTCGTTTTCCCGTGGTTCATTGCGACTTAATGAAAGACGGCTCCTTCGTGGTCAGAGGAAAGGGAAAATGGCGACGAACAGTATTGTATGTAAATGCAGTCTAATATAATTAAATTAAGTGAATAGTTCCGTCTAAAATTAATGAAAACACATTTTTAAAAAGTTTATGGAGTCAGATATGTGGCAGTAAAGTTTGGTTTATTGAGAGGGTTTAGTCTGTGACTTTGGCTGATATTTAAGCTCAGATTCCAATATCTGTGCAGTAAACCCAGATCTGATATCTGTGACCACAGTTCTGCTGTTGAAGCTCACTAAGAATAAAATTAGCCGGGTGTGCAGGTGGCGCAGTGGTTAGGGCGCACGACCCATGTATGGAGGCCTTAGTCCTCGACGCGGGCGACCCAGGTTCAAATCCGACTTGTGGTCTTTTTCCACATCTCTCATACCCCTTTACTGTCAACCTACTGTCAGAAAAATGAGCCACTAGTGCCGTAAAAAGCTCAAAAAAAAAAAAAAAAAGAATCAAATTAGCCAACAACATTAATAAGTAGTTCAGCATCCAATCTTTGCCTGATATGTGTATCAACTGTCACAGTTGCTAGGCGACAGAGTGTACGCTGAGTGAGGGATAAAAGCCAGATAAGGATGGACCTGTTTGAATCCAGAGTCATGACTCTTCCGGCCTCCTTATTTTCACGGTCCTTGAAGGACCCAGTCCAGGTAGAACCGGCTCCTTAGAAGATGCAGCCCATGAAATCAAATGCACCAATAATGTGACCAAAGGGAAATGTCAAATCAAGGTATGTCCGCTAATTAGGACCACAGGTATGCACAATTTTGAAATCAGTTACTGGGCCAGTAGATAAGGCTACAGGTAGTCACTGTGCTGTTTGGTGACATGGTGAGTACCACACTCAACATGGACCAGAGGAAGCAAAGAAACAAGTTCTCTCATGAGATTAAAAAATGGGATTAAAGACCAGCGTGATTTAAAAAAAAAAGGCTATAACGCCGTCTCCAAGCAGCTTTATGTTCCTATAGTTGGACCAATAATGTTTTTCAAACACCTGGAGGACCATCCTCTTAAGCACATTCTAAGCACATTCCTCTTGAGGACTGGACTTGAGTACCCCTGGTGTAAATCAATGACCCTTTTTCTCCTGGGTCGATGAGTCTGTTGTGTTGAGTGAGGTTTTTCTTTGGCCATGCATGAAGTGATTTTATAAGATGTTTGTGTTATTTTTGTTTATCCTCTACGACTGAGGGAATATTGTCAGGCTGGTAACTCAGAGTTTTGATAACAAAAAGATTGTGTTCCAGTAGATGATATGATTTAAAACTAAAAAAAGAAAATCATCCCTCAAAACTACAGGCTGCTGTAGTGCGAGATGACAGAATTGAAGAAGGCTGCTGGAAATGTTGTTCAGTAAAATTAAGCAGAAGTCCAGTTGACTTAGTGTTATCAGATTGTCTGGCAGTAGATAGAGGATAAATCCTTTTTCAAACTCCAATTTTAAATCGTCTGTTGTGACATCATCCTCGCCCTCAGGGCTTGACTTAACCCCCGCCAACCCAGCAAATTGGGGTAAATTTCAGCAGCGGAAGGTAGCACAGCCACTTCAACCAGCCACTTTGGAAGGACACACTCTTATAAATGTTTTTTAATTGTGGTTTTCTGAAATGGCATCTGAAATAATGAAAAACACTGAAATGTGACAGTCCTAGAACTCCCACAAGTGCATCGCATTTGGTTCAATTGAGAAATTATCTTAAATCAATATCAATTTAGTTAAAATATTTTGTAATTTTTAGAAATGTCAGTTATTTTCCTGAAAGTTTGATGTTTCAAATTCCTCTCAATCATACACACATTGTATAGTGATGTGACAAAATAGCAGTACAATAGCAAGCAGCAGCTGAACACCTGGGTCTTGAGATGGAACACCAAAAGGCAGGTCTGAGGAAGAGACAAGGAAATAGCTTAAAGAATCTACCATGGTGCACCAGGAGGAGTAATCCCACTGATGCAGTAGACTCAATATTATAAACATTTCTGTAACTGATTCAATAATGTCCTGTAGCCACTCTGCTGTTCTTAGAAATTGGAGTCATTTTGTGCCATTTCATGTTGTAAGGGGAGTTACTTAAATTTACCTTACCAAAGGATATAGCATGTGATTCTAAAAATGGGCTAAAGCATCGCCTGTTGTTGTTATCAACACAGAAGGTCCTTCAGTGGCACACTGGAAACTAGCAAAACACCAAATCTGGACAAAATATTACTGTGTGGCTCTAACAATCACAGAAGACTTTGTGGATGCAAATCTCATTACAACTTCAGATGTTGTGCATTAAACCTTCACTCTGCTTTCTATCTGGGGTTGTATTCACAAAGAAAACCAAGAGTAAAAAAAAAAGCTTCCAGTGGCAAAAAAGAAGAAATATTTTTAAGAAAAATATTTTTAAAGAGTACATAAAAATGCATCTATTTTTGCCACCTGCTGCACCGACTCCAAGCCAGTCTAATACATAGTGTCATTCAGACAGAAAGCCAGTAGATAAAAAGCAAAGTGGAATTGATTGAGTTTAAAAGTAAAAGACTGCACCTGCAGATGTGGAGCACATTTTCTGGACTTCAACTAAATAAATTGTAAAAATACACTTTGACAAGCTATGCACACAAAATTTTCTTTTAGAAATATCCCAAATGTGTTACTTATGTGTCCACTGAAACATGCAATCTATTCGCCTTCCTCACCTGACAGGACAGCCTCCACCAGGTCCCCCTCCTGGATCTGTGAGGCAGAGCGCAGCAGCTGCAGAACATTGTCCGATGTCTGGTTATGACGAAACAGCAGAATCTTTTCATACATCCCGTAGAATCCGCATTCTGGCAACTGCCACAAACAGAAGAAAATATCTTGAAGGTCAAAAAGGTTTGTAAGAACTTTAAGCAAAGTCAGGGTTATCGGTAGATTTTTGAAAGTGTTACAGCATTTTTGTGCCACCATTTCAAAGTTAGATTAATTTTAGGAATCGTCTTTGTCTTTTAATAAAATGCAATATTGATACTGACTGAAAAGCAAAAGGAAATCAAAATGGAAAAAATTCTAGTTCTTTAAGATTGTAAATAAATGGTAAACTTTTTTGCTTTTTTTACTTTTTATTGGTCCTTTTGTGAATACTGCTTGTTTATAGTAGGTTCTTTATTTAGTGTAGTGTAGAGAAGGTCCTAATCATACTGTAAGGGAGACTGAAAACCCTAGTTCTACAGCACTGTGAAGGTGAAGCTACACATAGAAACTTATTTAGAGTTTAGCTCAGGTGCATAGCTTGGATTTAAATAAATTAAATCTGGGTTAGCTTCGGCTCTCTAAATCTGCTGCAGAGATTATCTAGCTTACCGTTTCTTCCCTAGACAGAGCCACCTATCAAGCTAGTTTACATGAACTTTTCCAACATAGTAAGTTTCTGTAACTGAAACATACTTTCACATATGTCTGTAGAAGTTTGCATGTCTTGGTGTTTAATTCTGTCCTATCTTTGTGGAAGTAAATGGAATCATTACACTTAGTATTTTAAAGGGAATAAGGGGAAATCTTTGTCACTCTAGCATATAAAAGACAATTTTAGCCTAGCATTCTAAGCACCATTTATACATTGGTTTGACAGATTTTTAATAACAAAAAATGCTCACACAGTTAAGGAGTTAGTGGGGCTAACTTAAAGAATCAAGTAACCACTAAATGACTAGTGAAATTAATTCTGAAACTTTGATTTCATCAGTGTTGATGTATACAGGACTGCTACTAAAAAGTATTTTATGTTATATAAAATTAAAAGCATTAAAAAATTAACTTAATGTTGTAACTTGTTTGAACCTTTAATAGACAAAATTTTAATTCCACAAGATTTTCTCATTGACACAGGTTTACTTATGAAATTTTTACTCTCCGAAGAAATAATATTGAAATTGAGTTAACAAGTCAGGATCATTTTTTTGGGATAATTTACAATATGTCGCATTCTGTTTCATATATTATTCATATTTTGTCATTCAAGGATTCTCAAAAATTTATTCTAGGGTCAGAAAAACTGCAGAATAAATTGTAAAATAAAATATGCCTGAACTTGAACGAGAGACATTATTTGTTAAAAATGAGAAACAAAAGAGTAGAATCTAAAATGCAGAAGCAGACAGGGAGTGACGTAAGCAGAAAATGATGACAAAAAGAAAGAACATGAGGCTGAGCACCTTCATTGTTCAGACCTTCACCTGCCTCTTTACTGACTCCTCAATGATACACTTCATAGATACGTTTTTTATTATCTGCGCTGTCGCCATAGCAGCAGTGCAGCTCTTGTTGGCATGGAAACAAAAAACAAGGCTGATTCCTCTCCATCTTTCCAATCTCTTGTTATTATGTTCAGCTTCAAGACTTTTTGTAATGGACATTCTGCACCGTATGCAGAAATGAGGAACCCTAAACGCTCAGTTTTAACTTTAGTTATTAAATTAATTATACCCCCAAAATCGAAGCTTTAAGGATTATTAAAGTGTAAACAAACAGATATAGTTAAATCATAATAACAGTTACAGTCCTCTTTACAAGCATTAATTACCTTTGTCTTCAGCTAGTAAACGGAGTCTAAGTTTTAAGTTGACAAAATTAAGTCATTCATGAAATGCTGTACAGATGAATCAAGACTATGTAGTATTAATTTTTATGCTGTAATTCAATCAAGTTTGTGCTTTATGCAATAATTACACAATTCTATCAATAAATAGAATAGAATGTTTTCTATTTTAGATGGAGAGAACCAGGCATAGATGACAGTCTATGTGAATGAGGGGTCAGAACAAGTCCCTAAATTTATCAACTTATAGGCAAGAACAATAAATGGGCTTGATATTTAACTTCCCCACATTTCATGGCACCATTTTTTTTCAAAATTTGTCTTTGCAGTAGTTGCCCTTCTCTAAATGACAAAATATTGCCAAAAATAGATAAACAGATAGATATTTTATCAAGGACTGATGATAAACAAACAATCCTTACATTTGTAATTTCCTCGCTGGACTATTTCCTTATCATAAGGAAGTCCATAAAATGCAATTAAAAACGTTAAGCATATCCAAAACTCTGCAAAAAGAGTTTAAAAAGAAATTAAAAAGACCTAGCCTTTCATTTTCAGTCAAAGGGAAAATACTAAGAGATTTTGTGATTTTTATTATTTTTATTTTTGTTTACGTCCAGACAGTTTTGGCTGAATGGTTTTTACACTGTGACTGTTTGAGCTCAAGGTTTCTTCACAGTAAAATGTGAGTTTTCCTCTTGACTGTTCCTATATGCACGCTAAGTATGAGGGATTGTTGCAAAAGGAATTGCACAATGCAGGTGACTATCTACAGTTGCTACATCCAGGAGAAGTGAATTCTGCAAATTCCTGACTTAATGCAATCTGCTAGGTTTTATTTATAAAAATAAATTCTTAACCAATGATTTAATGAAATTGTCCCTAAACTATCTAGAGATGAAATATTGTTGTGAACTGGCACTAAATGAATAACCTAACCGTCTCCGGAGGGGGAAGAAGTGCTTCGCTAACACTGTTCGCAGTGGGAGTGGGGAGCTGCTGACCTTGAAAGAGGATATTGTGGGATGGTCAGAGGAGTACTTTGAGGATTTCCTCAACCCGGCTGACACACCTTCCGTGGTGAAGGAAAAGACTGGGTGTCCGTGGTTGGATTCGTTTATCACCTAGGTTGAAGTCACCGAACTAGTCTAGAAACTGCACTGTGGCAGGGCCTCGGGGGTGGACGAGACCCGTCCTGAGTACCTCAGAGCTCTGGATGTTGTCGGGCTGTCATGGCTGACACGCCTCTTCAACATCACATAGAGGTTGGGGACAGTGCCCCTGGATTGGCAGACCGGGGTGGTGGTTCCTCTACGTAAGAAGGGGGACCGGAGGGTGTGTTCCAATTACAGGGGAATCACCCTTCTCAGCCTCCCCTGGAAGGCTTATTCCAGGGTCCTGGAGAGGAGAGTCCAGCTGATAGTTGAACCTCGGCTTCAGGAGGAGCAGTGTGGTTTTCATCCTGGCTGTGGAACAGTGCACCAGCTCTATACTCTCTGCAGGGCGCTCGAGGGTTCATGTGTTCTGTCGACCTGGAGAAGGCATTCGACCGTATCCCTCGGGCCACCTTGTGGGGGGTGCTTCGGAAGTACGGAGTCGGGGGCTCTTTACTTGGGGCTATCCTTCTCTGTACAAGCGGAGTAGGAGTTTGGTCTGCATTGCTGACATTAGGTCGGACTTGTTCCCGGTGTATGTTGGGCTGCCCTTTGTCACCGGTCCTGTTCATATATTTTATGGACTGGATTTCTAGGCACTGCCAAGGGTCGGAGGGGGTCTGGTTTGGGGACCAGTAGATCTCGTCCCTGCTTTGCAGACGACCTGGTCATGTTGGCTCCAAGACCTACAGCATGCACTGGGGCGGTTCGCAGCCGAGTGTGAAGCAGCCGAAATGAGAATCAGTTCCTTCAAGTCCAAGGCCATGGTTCTCGACCGGAAAACGATGGCTTGTCCCCTTCAGGTTGGAGGAGAGTTACCACCTCAAGTGGAGTTGTTCAAGTATCTTGGGGTCCCGTTCACGAGTGAGGGGAGAATGAAGCGCGAGATCGATAGACGGATCGGTGGGGCTGCTGCCATAATGCAGTCGCTGCACCGGTCTGTCGTGGTGATGAAAGAGCTGAGCAAAAAGGCAAAGCTCTCAATTTACCAGTCAGTCTACGTTCCTATCCTCACCTAGGGTCATGAAATCTGTATCATGACCGAAAGAACGAGATCGCGGATACAAGCGGCCGAAATTAGCTTTGTCCACAGGATGGCTGGGCTCTCTCTTAGAGATAGGGTGAGGAGCTCGGTCATTCGGGAGAGGCTCAGAGTAGACCCGCTTCTCCTTCACATCCAGAGGAGTCAGCTGAGGTGGCTCGGACATCTTTTTCGGATGTCACCTGGACGTCTCCCTCGGAAGGTGTTCCAGGCACGTCCGATCAGGAGGAGGCCCATGGGAAGACCCAGGACACGCTGGAGGGAGTATGTCTCTCGGCTGGCCTTGGAGCGCCTTGGGCTTCCCCCAGCAGAGCTCGAGGAGGTGTCTGCGGAAAGGGAAGTCTGGGAGTCCTTGCTGAAACTGCTGTCCCTGTGACCCGGTCCAGGATAAAGTGGAAGACGACGAGTACGAGAATTTTTAATTTATTGTAATTACTTTGGAGTAAAAAAGATCTATAATTGAATATTTTTACTCTTTTTAAAGAAGCAGTGAGAGATCATAGAATTCTAAAATTCTTTGAATTTAGAATTCTAAATTATAGAATTGTGCTGCTTCAAGGTGGCTGCATGTTGAAGTTGCTCTTCCAGCTTGACTCTGATATTCTTTTTTAAAAAGAATTTTCATCCTCCATTTTCGGATCAGTTTTTTTGGATTAGTGTTTTTCACCTCTGCTGTTTAGTGATGTGAGACTAGAGGGATTTTACTCATATTTTTGTCCTTTCTTGGAAAATTGTTATGATGCGTAACCACAGCAACCATAGCAAGTAGATTTTTTACACTTAAAAGCAGCTCATTGACATCTCTAAAGCTGAAATAATACATGAACTTCTTACTCCCCTTACGCAAGTACCAGCTGTGTTGAAAAGGAGGCACCGGGGATGCGGAGCAGGAGCAAGGAGAAGGAAAAGAAATCTAAACCATCTCTTCCATCCATCATCATGGGCAATGGGAGATCTTTATGAACCAAGCTGGAACAACTCCAAGCCCTATCAAGGACCCAGCCAGAATATTGGCAGTGTAGCATTATGTGTTTTACTGAAACATGGCAGCAGAATCACATCTCAGACTCCTGCCTCTCTCTGCCAGGCTTTCTGACCACACAAGCAAACTTAAAGAAGACTGAAAAACTCAAAGGAGGTGGGTTGGCAGTGCTTGTGAACAATTGATAGTGTCATCCAGGCCATGTTACTGTCAAGATTTGTCACTGCAGCCCAGATATTAAACTGTTGGCAGTTGGCTTTCAGCCATATTATCTGCCGAGAGTTTACCAGTTTTCTGTTGATAAATGTTTACATTCTTCCTTCTACTGTTGCTGACACTGCATGTGATATAATCAGTTCCATTGTTGGTAAGCTACAAACACAACACCCAAAATGCATCTGTGGTAATAACTGGTGATTTCAATCATACCTCAACTCTCTGCTACACTGCCAACGTTCCAACAGTTTTTCAGCTTCTGTACAAGAGAAAACAAGAATTTGGACTTGTTTTATGCAAATGTGAAGGACTCCTTCATCTCTGAACTAAGAATCCACTTGGGAAATCTGATCACCATCAAAGGTGGACAAGATGCTCAGTACAGAGAGCTGGTGAACAGCTTTATTTCATGGTGTGGAAACAATCATCTGATCCTGAATGTCAAAAACAAGGGAAATGATTGTGAATTTCAGAAGAAACAGGAACAAGTTGAATCCTGTTCGCATCAAGGGAGAAGATGTGAAAGTAGTGGGGGAGTATAAATATTTTGGTGTTCACCTGGACAACAAACTGGACTGGAAGTACAACTGTGAAGTCATCTACAAGAAGCGACAGAGCAGACTGGACATGCTAAGGAAGCTTAGGTCCTTCGGTGTTTGCAAAAAGGTCTGTTGTGGAGAGTGTGATCTCTTCCTCCATCATCTGCTGGGGTAACAGCATCAAAGCAAATGACTTAAAAAAAAGGCTCAACAAGCTAATAAAGAAGGCCTGCTCTGTTCTAGGAACTCCTCTGGAACCTCTGTAGAATATTCCAAAATGGAGAATTACTCATAAAGTGAAGAAGATTATGGACAACAGCGAGTATCCTCTGCAGAAGATTTTTAAACAACAGCAGAGTGTCTTCAGTAAGAGGCTTCTCCAGATCTGGTCCAAGACAGACCTCTATAGGAGATGCTTTCTGCCTAAAGCATCAACACATACAACTGGTAAAGAGAAAACAAAATATGAGTTACTACAACATTTAACATTCATTTAACTTTGGGATAAATAACTTATTTTTGATTTGAATTGAATGACAAACTAAAAGATACATATATCAATAAAGTCAGGTCACAAAGAAAGCAGGTAAAGATAAACCTATGATATGGACAAAAAAAGCCACATCTTTTATCTTTTGCATTTTGCTTTGATGGTCAGTGGTCTCTAATAAAGGTCCTCACAATGACACTTCATAGTCCCATCATCATCAGTTGCCAGGCAACAAAGAGAATGCACCACTGATTTATACACAGTACACACAGTTCCAATATTACTGTTATAGAGGGGTAGAGGTGTGAGTTTATTTGTGTTGATACCCTATGTTAGGTCGTAACCAGATTTCTGAGGGAAATAAAAGTGCTTAAGCTGTGTTGTTACTTCTGTTTCTGGCCTGTATCTGGTATCTCTCCCTTGTGTTATGTACTCTGAAAATCTTCTGAAGGCAAGAGTTCAGATAGCTCAATGTGAATGGACATTGAAAGGACACAGAGCTCCCCCATGGATGATTGAACTCCTCTCCTTATCTTTAGCTCTTAACTTGGATATACTGCAACTGCTCTTTGTATGCCTGAACCTCTGGGTGTTTAAAAATGGGGGATTTCTTAATGGACCTATGTCCACATTCACACAACTGAAAACTATTTCACAGACACACACACACACAGACACACATATATTTATACATAT
>JAUZNJ010059236.1:0-21653 GCA_034780135.1 Jordanella pulchra
AATTATGTAAAGCACTTTGAAATGCCTTGATGCTGAAATGTGCTATACAAATAAAATTTGATTTGATTTGATTTGATGTATGCTTTAATGCAGAATGAAGTAATTAAATGTTTTTGTATATGTGGAAATTATATATACTGATTTCTGTTGCAAGGGAATTTTTGGGGTAACTGGCTGAAATGTTTGGAAATTCCTGTTGTAGAATACAGATCTGCAACCTTGGCTTTATTGCTTCCTTAGTTTACTAAATGATGTGCTATTGCTCTGTTTTTTGTGTTTTTCATTTGATCTGTGCCCCCATCGAAAAACATTCCCCTTACCCTGCCCCCCTTTGTAAATTTGGTCTAATACCATTAACACATTAAAGGAGAATTGACATAATGTTTAAAAGTATCTCCACAGTGAGGTCTAGTATAAAACAAGTTGGCAAAATTGGTTGATTTCTTTGAAGCTCAAGCGTAACATTAGAAAAACAATCTCTAAAAAGCTCTTTCATTGTGAGTTCATTGTGACCAAAGGCTACATGTGGTACTCACCTTTTTGACAAGAATAGTCAGTCCCTGATATTTAAAAGGCTTAGAGAACTCTATGTATTGGGCACGTTCGTTGTTAATGGTCAGCGGGGCAACAATCATGTCTGCCAGGCCACCCAGGAGCTCTCCCATCATGCCATTCCACTCCTTCTTGTTACTGTTGTTCACCTGCAGAATAGAAAAAAAGGCATCAATTTCAGGAACATCAATAACCCCTAGTTGAAGCTCTGCAGAGCTTAGGCGTGACTACACAAATAAACATGCTTTGTGTAGACAGATGCAGATATCTCAGCCAGACCTGTCTGGAAACATTCCCATTGCAGGGCATGCATTGTAAGAGCATCATTTGCATCTCCACAGCTTTTTGATTTAATAATGAGCTGAGCATTCCCCTCAG
The DNA here is from genome assembly GCA_034780135.1 of Jordanella pulchra. Taxonomy (NCBI): domain Eukaryota; kingdom Metazoa; phylum Chordata; class Actinopteri; order Cyprinodontiformes; family Cyprinodontidae; genus Jordanella; species Jordanella pulchra. The sequence continues at coordinate 931 of JAUZNJ010059236.1, forward strand.
CACTTTTCTATGTTATAAAATGTGGCATTAACCCAGAAACCCTGCATACCCATGGTATCTTAGCGCCACTTATCTGACATGACGGTAGGTAAAACACAACATTAGCAGCTCAAGTGTGAAAAGCAGACAAAGAACAACTCCTTGTGAGAAAACATCCTGGTTAACATCCATGATCTTCCCAACCATGAGATTGTCAGCAGGCAACCTGCTTGGAGATATCATGGACTTTGAAAAATTCAGACAGTGACCAATTTCTTTGTTCTTTTGTTTCATTCTTTACCAGTATAGAGTGTGAGTTAGTATTTTTGTGAATAAAGTCCGGATAACAAATTCAGAAAAATAAAGAAGATGGAAAAATACCCCCCAAAAAAGAGGATTATTAACCAATCTGAGTTGATTCTTGTCAATATGAAAAATAAACTCACAGGAGAGTTTTTTTAACCAGTAGGAATTCTCTTAAACTGTTATTTAGATTAAATAAGAATGAATTACATGAGAAATATGTTTCATAATTTGCTCTCATTAGCATTCTGGATATGAAATATAAACATATCAGTTATAAAGTGAATAATCATTTTATCTTTTTACTGCTTATTGTACAAAGGGTTTTATTTCTACTTCAACACTGCAGTGGGATACCCTACTTTGATGTATTATGAATAAGGACGGAGGTTATTTTTGGTTCAGCCAGTGTTCCTCCTCTTCTCCTCTATGAATATCTGCAGTAACCTCAACCCAGATGAAAGGGGACTCTTACAGAGTATATCAAATATCAAGGTTTTAAGAGAATATATGTTTGGTAATCACAGAATGCTCTGTATTACTTTTCAGTACAAAAAATTATGAAAAGTTAAAGATCTGAGGATTTAGTGTTTAGTAAATGTTCTGATTATTGTTGGATCCATGATGTGGCATGTCCTATAATTAACAACATTTATAAAAACATTAAGAATCTGGAACTGATTCCCTTTGATCTCCATTCAGTAAAGTCTCTATATTTGATGAGATAAAAGAGAACCGAAATGTCATGAATCATATCATATGTCTCACATGCAAAACTATTTGACGAGATGTTGTTTTTCAGGAAACACTTACTCGCTCTTGAGTTCCAAATTTTCCATCAGCCACCAGATGCACCTCATAGGTGAAGTTCATAGTCATGGCCAACTTGATCAGGAGATCAACACAGAAACCATAACAGCACTGCGGTACAATGGGGCGCCCTGTAATATAAGCAGGACACAAACAGTCATGTTGGACATATTATTCATCAGCGTTTAATGTAAATCTGAGTGCGTTGAAGGTATACTTTTCCATTGCAAACTTCCAGCACATTTTACACTTCTTGAACTGCTACATGTGTATAGATGGGACATTTTGAGTCTGAATATAATTAAAGGTGTAATCTAATGCAATCATTTTGTGCAAAGATCAAAATAATATTCTATAAAGATAATAGTTTGAGAGTAAAATATTTTTGTTAATATTGATTATTATTGTTTATAGTTTATGCAATACCAACATTAAACTGATCAGGTAACTAAAAAAAGAAACCTCAAGCCACTAAAAAGTATGTCATTGTATTGCATTTTATTTGCTCTTAATAGTTGGTCGACTCTCCTTTTGTTTTGAATTAATGCATCAGTCCTGCATGGTATATAAACCAAGAGTCCAACTGGATCTTTAGCAACTTTCCTCCACAGTCTGGGACTTTGTTTTGAAAATTAGATGCGAAATTGCATTCTGAAAAGAGGACTTTGGTCCATTGAGCAGGAGTCCGACCTTCTTTTACCTCAGCCAAGGGAATGTCTTTGATTCAGAAGTGGTTTAACACAAGACTGCTGGAATGAAACAGTTCCAGCTGATGTCTTGGTGACTCATGAAGCTCAGCCACAGTCTGCACATTATGAATGTCTCAAGAATCCTTTATAAGCTTGGCTTCAGTTTGTCTTTCCACTAAACTTTCCATGAACATACTTGTATGTTGCTTTCCATAAACAAACAACCAGCAATGATCCAGAACCAGAATATGTAGCAAATGACCAGAATTTCATGTTTTTATAATAAGCATAAATGAACTGAAATAAATGTTTGAAATAAATCAATAATTTAATATCCAGCTAAAGTAATTTGTATTCTCAGATATGTGTAGTGTTGTATTACCTGGGATGGTTTCGTTTGGCCCAGTACAGATAACCTTTTTTATTAGCACACCATTTAGCGTCATTTCCTCTTTGCACGTCCCGTCTTGCATAGTTGGTTTTACATACACAAATGGTTCTTGATGAATCGTTACTATCTGCAGGAGAAAAGACAGGGGGCTGTCGGGCTGCTAGTCATACTTATGTCGCCTTACAGAATAAAACCGTGTCTTCCTGATGATTAAAAGTAAAAAAAAGCTCATACATTCAAGGAATGAACCATCTAAATGAACACAAGAAAAGCTATATTTATCTGCATCATAGTTGCATCCACAAAAAACATTTAAAGAGGATAAAATCAGACACAGAAAATGAAGGATCTTTGATTTTCAAAGATCTAAACACTTGGTTTACAGCGAAGGAAGAAGTGTTTATCAGTTCCAATCCACAGTGCTGTGTCCTTTGATATTTCGGGGTAAATGTTAGTGCAGCACAAAGGACGGATGTGTACACAAGTGGCCGGCACTTTGCAGCAGCTGAGCACAGGCGGCCCACCTTTAATCGAGTAGACATCTGGAAGCCCTGCGGTTTCTCCGTCTCTCCTCCAGGCCAAATGATCTTTCGCTGATTGTTCATCACCACCTGCAGGGACAACGAACATGCAGCCGCATTAAAGGTGAGTGCTGACAGAAGGCATGCTGCTGATGAGACTCCAAACGCTGCGGGTGAGTATTACTAATGAGTGAGCTTTGCACAAGCACAGCTCAGCAGTTCTGTTATTTACTGCCTTCACCTCCGCCTATTGTGTTACACCTGAGGCCTGCAGAATCCCACTGACATTATAAGGAGCTGAACTCCTGATTCTTACTGTCTACCAGTAAATTGCTTAAAAACAGATTGATTCCTGGTGACTTTCTAACAGTTCTGGGGTTTATATTTATTGTGCAGACATGTTTCTAAACGGTCCAGTTACTGATGACATCATTGCAGAAAGTCAATATGTAGTCAAATACTATAAAAAAAGGATTTAATGAAAGTAAATCAGTAGTAAGAAATAATCAAACTCTAATGTGATTGTGTCATTTTGGTTGTGGAAGAAAGAAAACATTATACCGCAGTTTACCTGATGCACAAGACAGATTTTTGTTTTAAGTTACTCTGAAATAAAAAAAATACAGAATTTAAAGCAAAGGAATCAACTTAATCAACAAATATTTGGATCATTTTGAGTTATCTATATATATATTTTTTTACTTTATGCAAGTGCCATCTTGTGCAACAGGTTCTTTCACATCATTAGAATGTAATGACATAACTATTGCTGCCAACAATTGAATTGAATTCAATTTAATTTAAAGCTACTTAATTAATCCCAAAGGTAATTAAATGTTGCAGTAACAGAGGATAATGCAAGTAAAAGCGATACAAGGTAAAATGTTTTGATGACTGTCAGATTTTTAAGTACACTACATACATTTTGAGCTAAAAAAAAGTTTAGATTCCATTACAGTTTCTTGTGATGCTTTCTTTGTGCCTTTGAATTTTTAAAAGGGATGAGGAAGCTGTTATAGAAGTTTAATGTTTTCCTGACTTTAAAACTAGTTGTGACTTGTTTTAACAATATACCTTGCTATTATGCAATACAAAGAGGGTTGATGAGCAAAGTTTTACCCTAAACAGGTTTAAGCTCCCGCTCCACTACTGCTGATAATAGGGAGAGTATATTATGGTTTTTTTTTGCAGAACTGCACAAATTTTTATCTCACCCAGAATCTTAGATAATTTGGTTTCTTTTGATTGATTAATAGGTTGCCGTAGAAAGTTTGTTTCTTTTAATTTCATGCAAGATTAGGGTGCAGTTGGAGAGTCTAGGTAGACTGCTTTCCTCATGAACTACTTTGAACCAGAACCGCTATCATCAAAAACTCCTCACAACATGATGCTACCAGCATTGATGCTTTATATAATTTGTCATTGTCACTCAGTCTTTTTCATCAGTAAGTTTAATTTTACATTGAGAATTTAAAAGGATTCAAAGGATTAAACTCCCTAATTTCCCTAAAAGTATAAAAGTCGTGTTAGTTGGAGAATCTGAACTTTACCTGTGTGCCGTTGTAAATGCCGACTTGAACAAGACGAGACTTCTGATAGTTGAGAATACTGTAGTGGGCGTATTTTCTGTCTCCGTCATCATTGAACTCAATACGTCCCGTCAGGCCCTCTGGATATTTGGAGGACATCAACACTCTGTGGCAAGAAAACGAAAAGATCAAAGAAAATAAATCATATGTCTGCCGTATAATAGAAAATATATTCATGTGGAGACATGTTATCACCCACACAGAGTTCAAAAGTTCAGTTTGATATGAATTATTTCCTCTCAGCTCAGTCTGGGTTTCATATGCGGTAAATCAGCACATTTGTAGTATAAAATCCAATTCACATAACAGAAATGAGTGTTTGCAAAGTTTGGCTATTTGCAATTTGCAGCTGCATTGGTTTTTATAAACAGAGCAATTTCTTTTGTGATGCTGCGGAGAAGCTTCTTGTAACTAGGTCAGCTCCATTTGCAGGATGCTGTATACTGCTTGGTCTGATTGTGCCCTTCCTCTGCAAGTCCAAAACATAAATGCAAAGGATTTTCTCAGCTTTTTAAGGACTAACATGAATGTACTCTGATGAGAAACATTGAAAACGTGCTTAGTGGGAAAAGCAGTCACACACATGGAGTCAGTTAGCCTGAAGAAGTGATTTAATTCGGACATAATTAGGGAGACATGCAGACCAGTGATGAGGATATAATTGATTTGGATTTGCAAGAAGATGCCATGTCTAGACATGATGGCATGGGAGGAGTGTTACCCATATCCTCAGTTTCTGGGGCACAGTTGAAAGTCAGCAGCCTGGGCAGTTTATCCTGCTAAACAGAACTCATTTTGGTGGCTTTTAAGACAGTTTTTAATTCTTTTGATTAATTATCTGACATCTTGTTCGTACATACAAGAAATATTACCAACCAACTTATTGCCTAATCGCAATGCAACACCTACAGAAAGTAAGCATGCCTTTAATCCACGTCATATTCACCAAAAACTCAACAGGTTCCTCAAGACTCAACCTTCAGGATTTTTCTTTATTTTTCTCCCTTAGAATGATTTTTCTCTAGTCAGGGAAAAGCTGCTAAACCAATAAAAAGCAGAGCACAAAAGACAACCAGAAAAGTCCAGTAAATATTATAAGAAAACCGTACACTGAAAAAAAAACCTCTGGTATCTGTTGGATCTATTTAGGCATCTTTGAACAGATCCAACAGATGTCAGAGTTTTTTTTCAGCAACACTTGTTTCAAAATATCAGGATCTTATCATCTTCACACTTACAAAAAGTGAAGTAAAAAAAATTTGTTTATAAAGTTCAGTAGAACCTTGAACCTCTCATAGATTTATTAGAGTTAATGCTGAAAGAAGAAAATGGGGACCACATCACAGATCTCTTTCTTCTGACCAGAAAAAGCTGGTCGTGGTTGTTTGATAGATTAGAATACACATAGACGCATATAACGTAGATTGCCCCTCATTCTGCAAGAGAAAAGCTTCACTCTTTGATTTGCATGTCAGACTTTTAGGCACGACAGGCTCAACCAAAACAAACGAAAACAGGAAGTTTGCTGAGCGCTTTTCTTTACTCAGATGAGAATAAGGGTTATCATTGAAAAGATGAATATGTTTAAAACGTTTCTATTCCTAATTCTAAGACAGGTGGAGGACCTGTGTTGCTGTTAGCAAATTCCAGAGGAACATGATGGGCTGCATGAAAACAAGATGCCAAAACATTTGATCGATTTTTGGCTTCATGTTTTAAAACACAAGGACAACAGACACAATCAATCCAATCATCTGTTCTCTGTGGTTATCCCAGTGCTCTGAAATATTCCTAACAGAAAAGCTGAACAACCAACTCCTTCAATGGATCAATTCATGAAATGAAGAAAGACTTGTGAAGCCCACCGTTTAAAGAGGGGCCCTGTTTTCCAGATGTTGGTGTTTCCAACACAACCTCTCGGTGGTTCGGTGATGTTCTCCTTCTCAAACAGCTCCTGGATGGACTGAGCCACCACCGCCACGGCATCGGTGATGTGGGCCGATTCGTTCTTCCCATTGATGAGCTGGAGGGCGATCAGACCTGAGACCAGGGGGCAATAAACATTATCACTGTAAGCAGTGCTTAAAGTAAATACTGGATGAGTCATTTTTTTACCTGAACAAGACCTTAGGCATTATGACATGCAAAGGAGTGTTTATTTGAAGAGAAGAAAAGCTAATAAAATGTTCAGTTTATACATCCTTTATACCAATATAGTTTCAGTCCTTTTTAACTTTTTATTACAGGATGCCTAAATGTTTAAGGCTCTCCGTGATCCTCCCTTGTGAGAGAAACGTACCGTCTGGCGCCTCGCTCAGAGCTTTACCGGACATCTCCCGCTCCCCCACCAGCCACACGTAGCCGGAGCCCGTCATGTTGAGGAAGCGGGCCGCCTTGTACACAGCAGCAGCATCGTCCTCGCTGTTAAAAGAAAAAAATAATGTCATACTCATAATTTGCCTATTGAACATTTAACATATTTTCTCCTGAGACTGATGTGTGGAGAATCTGTTTACTTCCTCCCTCCATTATATTCATCAAGGCTTTTATTTTATCACTCTGGTTCCTGTGTTTATCAGTTTCTGTTCACGCCTGACTTCTGTCACTAACCACTTGTTTAGGTCAGAATCTTCTATAAAAATGTCCAGTGATGATCTTTTTTTTTCATTCGGGACACTCAAACCATTTCAGTCCTACCTTTCATTTCCTCCTACTTGTAAACAAACCATTTTCTAAACATGATTTCTTATCAGTTCAGTTTTCAGGGAAAGCGATTTTCATGACTTATAAATGTTCAAATTTGAAATCTTTCAACGTTTCCATGTTTTTAATTTATAAACCATTGTTTAAACCAGTTGACCTGAATGTAATTTGACATTACAGCAACCGATCGAATCTAATTCTGTGAGTGACCTCCTGTTGCTGGATATATGACTCAGTGGAGTCATTTGCTGTCACAACATTTCTTTGCAGTGGAGTATGAGTAGATCACAGAAAGGAGGTTTTAGTCATTGGTTTTAAAGTAGACATAAAGCACGGCAGAGAGGACAGCTCCTACCCTCAAGGGTATGAAATCTGCTTAATCTGCCCCGAGTTGAGTTGAAAATTGTGCATTTCTTGAGAGTAGTCAGAGAGCAGTAGGTATTGTGTAATAAAAAAGGCTGCAAGTGAGTTTGCATCTTATGGGCCATCGAATATTATTTAGCCAAGAGAGTTTATTTGTATAACAATTCAGTACATGGACAATTCAAAGTTCTTTATATGAATTACACAGTAAAGCAAAGTAAAAGCAAACATAAAAACATGAGTAAAGTAGATAAAACAGTTGGACCAGAACCTTTAAAATAATTATACCTCAGTTAACAGTTTAGCTTCAACAGTCAAAGGCAGCAATAAACAAATGGGTTTTAAACTTTGGCTTCAAAGAACTCAGGCTTTCAGCAGTTTTACAGTCCTCTGGGAGTTTGTTCCAGATAAGTGGAGCAGAGGAACTAAATGCTGCTTCTCCATGTTTGGTTCTGGTTCTGGTAGGCATGAACTAGAAGACCTGAGTGATTCTGAGAGGTTGATACACTGACAAAAAAATCTGTTATGTATTAAGGTGCTGATGCATGCAGTGATTTATAGACTAACAGAAGAATTTTAATCCTTTAAAGGCTGGACCATGAAATGTTTGACAGAGAACTTTGTTTTGTTTTGTTTTTTTAATTAGAGTTGTCATTGAATTTTATAACAAGAAATAAAAAAAGATATATTTGTATAAGTTAAATTAGATAACTTATTTGCATCAATTTTGATACATTAGGCATTATCTGTATAATCTTTTATACATTTACTGCTCACTAAATGTGTCTGATCTTGTAAATCAGGGGTTTTTAAGAGCAAATATATCACATTAATGATGCAGAGGTCTGAAAAACTCATCTATCAAATATGATACATTTGGCTTTACAGAGATTAAAAGCCAGTGAAAGGACTTCAGAACCGGGCTGACGTGCTCTACCTTCTTAGTTCTCCTAAAAACACAGGCAGCATCATATTGGATCCGCTGCAGATGACTGATGGACTTTTTAGGTAAGCCCACAAGGAAACTGTTGCAGTAATCAATTCTACTGAAAATACATGCATGAATGGGTTTTTCTGGATCCTGCTTGGATATTATAGGGGGAGCATGTAGATGTTAAATAGGTTGGCTGGTTTTTACCCAGTGTCTTTCTTAACTTTGGTTAGTAAAGCTGCAAAGTGAAATGTTCTGGGTTCTTCTATCACCTCCTGGATGAGTCACAGATGTGTTTTTGATTTGGACCAGAGCACAAAAAGTGCTGAAATAGAGGGCAGCTATTTCCCGAAGACTTCTTACATAACATCCAAAAACCTTGTTATGTTCTGAATAAGCTTTCAAAACTGAAAGCACATCTTTAGGAAACAAGAGAGTCCTATATCAGGTAGAACTTTTTACAGTTTTATTTCTAAGAAGTTTTCAAAGAGGGACATTTTCTGTCCTTTTTCTTTCATGTTTCAGAGTTGTGCATTTTTTCCCAGAGATCACGCATCGTCTTTACCTGGTGGATAAGGAAGAAGGATAATGTCTGTCTTACCTGGCGGACAGGATGATGACTCGGGCCTCCAGCTCTTTAGCCTCCAGCAGCAGGGCGGTTAAGTTTGTCTCCTGACTGAATTGTAGGACTTTCTCTGCCTGCGGTTGGGGCATAAGAAAGGTCAAGCCAGCTACTTTTCCTGACCACAGACACCATGCTGCCTGTTTACCTGCGTGGTACGAGCTTGGCCAAATTTGTTTGAAAAAACGAGAGACAGAGATTAAAAAGGAAAGCGATCCAGGGGAACCGGCTGAACTAAAAAAAGAAAAAGCTTGAAGGGAAAAAAACTTTTGCATTTGTCTGCATGCAAACTGAGGGTTATATCAAGGCTCCAAAGAAGAACGTGCATGTGTTAGGTAGAGGGGGAAAGAGAAGGTCAATGCAACCAGTAACTAAAAACAGGTGAAGGGGGAGTGAGGGGGAATTATCCCTCCGAAAAGATAAAAAATTGAAAATAAAATAAAAATAAACTGCTGAAACCAGGGAAGTGCTACGAAAAGGGAGGGAGTAGCATCTGGGAAATCTGAGTCCCACACTACCGGTTCTCCACAGAGGAATGAACTTGCAAACTGTGTCTTTTTGCATGTGTGCTTGTGTGTTTGAATGAGTGTGTGTGTTTTTAGGACATGCATTCCTTTATTGACGTGAAAAAAATGAATATGATAAAAGCGGGTCTCTGTTCTCTTCTTTTTTTTCTGGAACAACCGAAAAATGTAGTTTTTTCATACCAAAATCATTCTTTTTTTAAAATTATAGGGAAATGTCTGAAAGTAAAAAATCAAAGAAAACACGTGCTACCAAGAGAGGGGGCATTTCTGGGTCGGCTGGTGGCTGGTTTGGGCTGGTTTCTAGCTGCTACATTTGGAAAGTTGGTGGGCGGCGTGCATTGACCATGCAAATATACCTTAGGTCCTCGCTTGTTGTCATAGGACAGTTGGTCGAGGTTTTCATAGTTCCTTTTTTTATTCTGATGAGTAATGTGCACAGAGAAAATATGCAGACACAGAAAAATATTATAAACAGTTGAAAATGGAGGGCAGTAAAGCATTCCAACAAATCTCCACTTTTCTGCTTCAAATTGGGATCTTTAACATCGGGGCTTGCAAAGAACACCACCTGCTTAAAGGCTGCTTAAAGTAAGAGCAAAAATGGTCGGATTTTCCAGTAATATACTGAAGAGTATAGTTCTGTAAAGTTTTGATGCATTATACCAGTGTTACCGCACTAAATGCAGAGTTTAATTCAAATTTTTCTTCGGTTCAGGTAAGTATGTTTACATCTGTCAAGAATGTTTATTGAAATTATTGAACCATAACAAAATTTTGTAGAGACTCTTGACACAGAGTGTATTTATAGCACCCAGACAGAATTAAACATACATACAAAAACCCCCCCCAAAAGTTAGATTATATAAAAAAGAATCCTTAGCAACATCTCTAAAGAAGAATTGGAAGAAAGACAATTATAAGAAAATATAAAGCACGTATAGTAGTTACAAAACCTCCATAGAGGAAAATGTACATGGAAATAAAATAGGTAATATATCTTAGCAATTTGTATTTGACATGTGCAAAAATAAACAATTACTCAATGCCAACGTCAACACTAGGAATGTTTCCTAGTCCCTTTCCTTCATTTAAGCCAAAAAAAAACAAAAAACAAAAGCAAAACCAGGATGAACGTGAGTTAAGCTTTTCAACGTTGGAACTGAATTAAGGAAGCAAAGAGGCTCAGAAGCCACGGTGGCGCTGCCACTTTCCTTCTGGACGGGTAATTTGACCAAAGGTCATTGGGGGACCTGGCAACTGGCCTGCTAAAGGTATGGAAAGAGAGCTGGCAGGCATAATCAGGCATACTTGCTTCTCTCCATTCACATGATAAAAATGATCACAAATGTTAAAGACGTTTCAATATAAACAAGAGAATAAACAAAAAAACATTAACAACTGATAGCAAATGGTGGTAGCAGCAAAACATGCACCTCATGTGATCTCAAGGCATGGCTGCCAAATGGACCAATGAAATGGCAAACACATGAATGGATTGGCCAATGCCAAGCAAGAAAGAAACAGAAACATTGGGAGAAAATATTGTCCGATTTACCTGTGGCTAAGTGTGCAGTGGGCTCTTCTCCCGTCACAAACAGCAAAATCAAGTCTGATCTGACCACATCAGCTTCTTCTACTTTCTACCTTCACACCTTGCTCTTCACACAGGTCGGATCTGCTCACACAATTTGCAAATGGTTGAAACTGATTTTATAGTTAGCAAATTCAATAAAGCTGCAAATGGTCACTGAATCTTTTAGATTTTGAAATCTATTTCCATTTTACTTCACAACCATGCAATGGATTTGTACCAGTTTATAACATAAAACACTATAATGCTTTGGGCAAAAACATTTCTATACTATACCAGAAACCTCCCAAGCTTTTTTCCAAAAAATATGGGTGCATAAACGGAAAGAATGCAGTTTGCTGGTAAACTAGCACAGCAGCATAAAAGCAAAGTATTGTTTATTTAGTACAGTTTAGATGAATAGTTTAAAATTTAACCCAGTTAAATTCAAATGAGACCAAATCACTTAATATTGTTGCTATGTAATGATATTCAGAAAATCTATATGTATGCATTTATAATAGTAATCTGAACAAAAACAACCATTTACTGTATTTTGCTTTTCACAAGAACTGCAGTATCATTTTTTTACTAAAATAGGAGCTAAGGTGGTTTCACATTCCAGTTCAGCATATATTAAATCAACCTGGTCAAATAAGTCTTCTTGTGACAGCACCAGAAATATCCCAAAGGGCAGAAATCACACAAGCAGCTTGTGTTTTATCAGACATTTGAGTAGCTTTTACTTCAAATTCAGGGACTTTATTAGTTAACATAAATGAAAAAGTCAAAAATCGAATTTGACTTTAGCATCCACAAAATCTGCTCTGAAGTTTTCTTCTACCAAGGTTTTTTTTTTTTTTAAAAGCATTTCTATATTTATATCTGCAGTCCAGCATCAATATTTCAAGCTGTGTTGGTCATAATTAAACCCGCTGTGTTTAAAGCAGCTCAGCTGGTGCTGACAGAAATCCTCTGTGACTGTTTGACGCCTGCACAAGTCTTGGACCATTTTTGGCCCAGTCTAGAGGTTAGCAACAATGTTTCTACTACAGAGCCACACACAAGCCGAGTTTCAGTTTAAAAATTACATTTTATAGAAATCTATTACAAAGAGAAGTTTAAAAATTGAGGTTCTGATATGTCTAAGGTTAGAGACAAATTATAGTGTGCCCAATAGCCTGGGTGATATATAGCTTAGCAGGGATGTCTAAAAGTTTAGAGACAAAGCAGGTTTTATGTTTGTTTGGGATTGCGAGTTACAAAAATTATTGAAATTTGTAATGTTTTTTCTGCACTGTTTTTCATTAAAAAGGCAGTCAGCTTTTCCAGGTTTTATGATCTTTAGTCTTTTAATTTCAGTATTTATTGTTATCATGTATTTCAATGTTTTATTGTTGAGATACATATATGTTCAGTGCGTCATAAATAATACTCATTATTATTATTATTATTATTATTATTGATATTATTTTTATTATTACCTCCACCTTTAGGGCTTGGACCTTCATCTTTTCTCTACTTCAATAATCTACCAGTACCATCTGCAATATACTAATTTAAATAAGGCAAACTGCATTACTTTTGCACCCGTTATCAATTGCATATTGAATCTTAACAAATCCTCCAGAACATGCTCACTGATTCCACACAGAGTGTTTTGTTTGCACAAGCATTAAGCACTTCTTATTTGGGATCCTTGCAGATTAGACCCAAAATCTTCACATCAGAAAATAGAAGTGTGCATGCCACTAAAACGTCTTTATTAGTTTGTCTCTTTATTTTTCTTTCTTTGAATCTTTTTTAATGCTCAATCTATCCTTCAACAATGTTCTGCCCAGCTCCAGTAAAAAAAAAAAAAATCAAAAAACAAACTTCCGGGTCATATGTGAAAACACTTGTGAAGTTTTGCATAATTTGCAACAACAAAACACATAGACCAGGTAGCGACTCTGAGGGGCTGAGCTGAATGACCTGGTTGTTGTTTTCCTTTAACAAGCTCTTCGCTAAAATATAACTTTTGAGTTTCAGTGTTTTCTTGCAGCAAACAAAATAATTATTACATCAATCCACCCCCGCTGCAACCAGGGAGAAACATTTCTACCGAGCCCAATCTGGCCAGCTATCCTAACCCGTGGCAGTCCACAGCACCATCACTATCATTCATGTCAATGCCAGAGGGAATAAAGAAGAACAAAATAACATTGCTCTGCAGCCAGAAAAAAGATAAATTGTTCTGCCAGTCTTTTTGACTAGATAGAGATAACCTGAGAAGAAAAGACAAGGATTTTCCAAACAACTATTCAACTTCAAAGAAAAAAAGCTGTAAAAATACAAAGCACCCCTGGTTCCAACCCAGTAACAATGATCAACAGCGATTAAACAGATTTATAAAGAGCTGAGCTTAAAAGCAACATATACCAACATTGCTGACATCTATCAGTCTAGACATTAAGAAAGAAATATTTCTAAGGTTTTTGGGATTGCAGTGAACCACGATAGATCTTTTATCTGCACAGAAAACAGAAGAAACATGAATAACATCAAAAGTACTGCAGACTTTGTATCCGCGGAAGAGTTCCAGAGCAGAACTGCTGCTCACCCAGAAAAAACAACAACAAAACACTTAGAAAACATCACACATTTGCCGACACTTGAATCTTTCTTTGCTGTGGTTTATTACAATGTGTTTAATGATCTGAAACAAGTGTAACACAATCTGTAAGAGGGAAAATACTTTTTCACAGTAACAGGATCAAACATTAAAACCAGAGTAAGAAGAGATTTTTTCCAGTTAAGGTTTCTCTAACGCAACCAGCTTTGACATCCATCGTGATCAGAGCATTGTCAGATTCAGATAAGTAAGGCTGAAGACATCAGTTCTCTCTCTGTCGATCCTAAATGAGTTTTTCTATTCTTATGAAGTGACCAGTTAAAATTCCCTAAAATGTTCTGGTGTTTTAAGGATCCATCATGCAATTGACCTCCTGTGGTTCCTATTGTTATTGGAAGAGAAACAGATCCTCCACTGTGCTTTAAAACAGACATGAATTGCTTTTTACAGAGTGATCCCTTAATTTTATGATGAAATCTGTAAAAAGTCACACATCTGCCACAATTTCTACCAAAGCAAAGTGTTACTTTTTACTCTTGGTGCCTTGATTGAAATCACTGACCTTATTATTTTCCTATTATTGATATTCATATTTTCTAGGAGTAATCCTTCCCTAATTAGTCAGATGTGTTTTATAGTTTTTGTCTTATTCAGATGTAAATTGGAGGTAATACAACACTGGACTGTGATTGAGGTGGAGTTTTAATAAACAAACTGAAGAATATTCTTATAGAAAATATATTTTAGTTTTCTCCACTCTTTTATGTTCATCACACAGCCCAAAATAATTCTCTTAATCTATCTTTTTTCTTGTATATGTTAGACCTTACAGTTAGTGGCATCGCATCAAAATTACATAGTGGATCTTTAAAAGCCAGGAGAAACCTAGCACTTTGTGTTTTTTCATGGCAGTTTGTGTTTTAATAATTTAGAGCTTCTCCAACTTGCCTGAAGCTCTCGATCCAGGGCTGTTTTTTTTTTTTTCTTTTACAGGATGTTGCATCAGTTGTTTTTTTTTCTGAAGAATGACGATTTATTTCAATTAATTTGAAATGCTCTGTAATTTAAGAATAGAAACAATGTCCCCCAGAGTTACTGATACCTCAATAAAAAACTCACTGCTACCTGGAGCAAAGAGTTACTTCTTAGGCCCACCAAAACCACCATCTGCTGCTATCTAATCACAAACTGGTTCTTATGTTATGTTAACTTTGAAGCCTCTCAGAAACAAACAATTGTGAAAAAACATCAAAGGGTGATGACGTAGGAAAAGCACAGCAGAGGTTCCCTGATGCTGTGGGCCTGTTCCTCCTTCAAATTCTGCCTGAGCCTCAAGAAGTAGACAAAACGTTGAAGTCTTCAAATGAAAGGGAAAATTCTAAATAAAAATAAAAAAAACATAGGAATCTCTACAAAGAAAAAGAAACAAACAAACAACAAAATGAGTCGTTGTTGCAGAAAATAAAAAGCATAACACACAGCAGTTGATTCTGGTTATAAATCTATTTATTTATGCTCCAACCTTTCCAGTGTTATAGGAACAGATCTGGGGTCTCCTGTTCACAGATGGGGTCATATAAAATATTAAGAGCAAGGATGTCTATAAATCTTGCACTGAAAATGTAGCTGAAACTGATATTTATGTGCAAGGTACAAAAAGACAAGAATTTTCTCCTTTCTGACATTAAATCAGACTGAATTGTCCTATTTAAAATGATCTAAGTTGAGCAAAATAATATCTTAATGCTGACAGCTAGAAGAATGAAAGACTAGGACTGTCTTTTATTTTCTTCAATCTCTAAAGTTTACACACATCTTCTTAGTATTTGGTTGATTAGTACGCGACAATAACCAAGCCTCAGGTTTGGCCTTGAGCATATTTCTTAACCAGAGACTCATGCTTAAAATGATTGAAAAAGATAAGACCTTTAAAGGTCCTTGGAAGTGGTCTAAAGCTACAGGCTGAGGGGTTGCCGAATATGGCAAACGTGTGCGTGTGAAAAAGATTGTACTTATAAAGCTGTATGGTTAGAGGTAACAAAGCTCAGTATTGTATTTACATGTGCTTTCTGGAAGTATATAAAATGATCTTTGTCTAAAAACCAACAGGAAATCCTTCTGTAGATGACCTACATCCCTCCAGATTGAGTTTAACAGATCTTTCATTTTAATACGAGCCTGGCTAAAATAAAATTATTCCTTGTTCAATAATATCCGTGTCAACAAAGTCTTTCTTGAACTTTTTCGTACATCAGCAGCTGGAAACTGAAAAGCATCTTAAAACCAACAGCCAGTGAATTTTTCCACAGGCTAGGAAATTACTGGAAATTTGGCCCATTCCTCCTGACATAAGTGGTGTAACTGGTTCAGGTTTGTAGGTTGCTTTACTCACACACACACATGTTTGTTCTGCTATATGTTGTGAGGACCATGTATTGACTCCCATTGACTTTTTCAACTTTTCAACTCTTTGTATGGCTTAACCCTAACCCTACCCATTACCAATGCCTAGCTCACCCTAACCCTAAAACTAACCCATTAGCAAAATCCCTTGTGAGGGCCAGAAAAATGTCGTCACTTTACAACAGCTGGTCCTTCTCCCATTTAGCCAATAAAAATTATTCTGGTAAAACTATTGGCCGAAATGAGGGAAAGTTTATTCTAATTTTATTGATTTCATTTTTTAAACATTTTGTCTCTACAGAATACTTGTACAATTAAGAGGTTTTTTTTTCCTACTTTTGCAGTGTCAGATTAAACTGCTGCAATGAAAATTGGATTTATTTTGCAGCATTATGTTGCCAGTAATAGCAGATGGTGCTGTATGTTATTCCAATAAGATGAACAATGTGTGCGCTGGAATCAGAAAGACACGTCATTTGGTGTAACAGCTCTAGGCTTTGAACTTTATCAGTTTATTGACAGCACTGAACCCGGAGGACGGTGGGGTTGCATACAGTAGATACTGACTGGGATGCACAATTAGTCCTAGAATCAATTTGCTCTTAGCTTTTATATTCTTTTACCCTAAGCCTTCTACACAATAATCACTGCCTAAATTCACACTTCTTTTTACAAAAATCCACCCCAGCATGTTCAAACTGGTGTTGCAGCTGTGTCTAAATATATACTCATAACTGGAGTCTCACAGGAAAATGTCACTCAGATAGGACATTAAATGGACAGCACAGATGGGCTCATTTTGAGATCAAAACTAATACCACGCAAACATGAAAGAAGCTTCCTGGATTCTCATCAGAAGCTTTTAATTATCTGGTTTTTTTTTCAATAAATGCTGGATCTCATCTAAATGATTTGACTTTCACAATGTTTGAACTGTACAAATAGCTGCACAATCCAGAGTGATTTTTCTGAAGTGGCTTCCTGTTGGTGGTACGTACTGATCCCAGTAATATGAGAAGCTTTCGGTTTAACTTGCTTCCACAAACGGCCTCGGGTGGATGTCATATTCTAAGCCTCAGAAGCTTCTGATTTAATTAAACCTCTGAATCAGGACTCATTTCACTCGACCACACAATTACAGCAAAGAGCCCCAGAGAGGAGCAAACGTGGTGAAGTAAAAACTCCGTCCCAGTGAGATTTCATCTTATTAAATGGTTATAGGATGGAGGGGATTTTTTTTTTTTACTTTAATTGTGTCTTCTCCTAAAGGGCACACATTACCACTGTCTCAGTTGTGTTTCACTCAGAATTTAGCTATGAGCAAAATTTAAAAACATGCCCCATAAATAACCTGCCTCTCAGGGTATGTGGACAAATCATGTGAACATCCCTTTTCTCGTGTTTCAACTACAAATTTAATTGTTCAGTTTAATAGAGAATAACTTTAAGGAGGAATAAAACCTCCTTTTGATGTTATTCCAGCTTTTTTTATGGAAGTAAAAACAGTTTGGATCCAAACAGAAAGGATGGAGAGAAATCTCTGTACAAGCCACAAAAACAGGATTTAGGTTTGGACTTTGACTAGGCCATTCTGACACATAAATATACTTTGCAAGTCAATGTCATTAAAGAAGGGTAGAGATATATTCTGTCAGCAAAGACAGATGGACAATTATTTTTTTTTAAATTAGGAAGCTTGTTGTACCAGCTAATCAAACTTGGATAAATACATAAAGCTGTGTAGAAGACTGGACTATGTCACAATCGTTTGCTGGGCAAATTGTTCTTCCTTTAATCAGAAAACAATTAACTCCACAAATAAAAACACTTGAAACCTTTCAAACCATACATGAAAAACTTTTTTAGGTCTTGGATCTACAATGATTTGCAAATCTATGATCATTAGATCACTACTTTCTTCAATGCATGGGCTGCAGTGATGCAGATGGAAGCACTGGTGCTCGGAAGCAAAGGTCCTGGTTTATAATCCTAATCTCTCTACATTGGTTCTCCTTGGGTTCTCTGACTCTCTCCCACTGTCCAACAGCATAAACCTAAGCTTTATTGTATGTCTCTGTGATTGACTAACAACCAGTACTCTGCTCCCCTCAAGACCCTTTAGAACACAAAATGACTTTCATTGAAATATGATGTCAATCCTTAAAACAATCCTAACTTTTGTGCACTGCAAGTAATTTTGGATTTACTATTAGAGTCATAATGACACCAGAACATGAAACCAACTAAACTCTTTCATTGTAGCTCTGTCGGTACGTTTAGGGTCATTTTAGACGGTGAACCTCACCTCAGTCTTTTGCCGCCTTTAACAGATTTTTTTCCACCCTGGAAACAGCTTCCCTTTCCCTTCCACAGAAGATTATTCCCACAGCATGATACTGCCACCACCATGTTTACCTCACCACTATGTGTTCATTATGTTTTGCACTATTCTATTTTCTCACTCGCATGATGTTTTGCAGGTAAATCTGAACGGTTAAATTGTTTCTCCATATTACTTTTTGTTTTATCCTCATCAGTCTGTCATATAAACACATTAAAATCTGTGGTTGGAACATGACAAGATATGCAAAAGTTGAAAAGGTGTAAAAACGTTTTTCCAAATGACCACAAAGAGGAAAATTACATTTCGATATGGACCTTTAAAATGTTTGCAGTCCCTCCCTTCCGCCTCATTACAACCCTTTCTTCTGTGATGGTTTGCAGAGCCCCATATTAAAGTCCACTATTTGGCTCCCAGTGTGGATAGACACAAGATAATTTGGACTATGACGAAAAGCAACGTGAAGATGAGCAAATAAACATACAAACTTTTGTCAGATTAGACCACATTAGACGCTGTAGATGTCTCTGGGAATGTTAGCCAATGTTTACACAATGGTGAGAAAGAGATGTGCTCAGACAACAGAAGGGAAACAGCTAGGTACAAAGAAGATCTCTGAAACACTCACACACTCATGCTCACACACTCCTTAATCAGGGAGCTAGGAGATGAGGGGAGGCCAGAGAGCCCCGGCGTCTCACCTTCGTTTCCCTCTCCTCCAAGAGAGTCTCGAGCCTCTTTTGAGCAGCCCGGCCCTCGTGGTCGTCGCTGACGATCAGGATGATGTGGTTCCAGTTGAACTCGCGCATCAAATCGAACCAAACGTGCGCTTGGTGGGAGTATGGAGGGACTGTTCGCAGGAATGATAGGTGAATACTCTGAGAACCAAGCAGAACACAAAGCAATTAAAAAGATAACATTACAGTAATCAAGCTAAATAGGTATTAGTTGGTAGTAAAAAGGCTGCTGCTTAGTCTTTGGGCCTCATTTAGAAGGACAGAGATCAGAAATGGGAACTGAAAGGTTTTTCAAGTAGTTTTTGTCTTGGTGCTTTTTCTGTTTTGCAGGGAAATGTTCCAAATGATTCAAATTACATAGAGAGACTTAAAGAAATCCCATCTTTTCACATTGCTGAGGAGAAGTTATGATCTCCTTAAAAACTTTTTGCTGGTAATTTGATGACCTTCTCCATTACTTTTTGTAAACATCTCCCTCCAATGTTTACGTGAAGAACCCTTTTCTATTTATTTCTTTCAGCTAAAGAGCAGGACCTCCTCACATGATTTTTCTGTATACTTCTCTGACTGCTGTTGAGACTTGATTACCATGTTTTGTGCATCATAACTTTTTTATTAAGGGCAATATTAATGGCCATCTTCCACTTTTATCTGGAAAGCCATTTAATCTCAGCTCCCCTAATGGACACTGATGGGATGTTTAATCTAGGAAGCTCTTAAAGGCGCTCTCAGGGAGCTCCTTAATCCATCACTCTGTCTTGACTCTCCGCCTGCCTCTCTGTTTACATCCCTCTCATCCATCACTCACCTTGTCAGAATAGATGGACATGCGAGTGGTGAGCCCCACAACTGGGATGCGGTAGAAACCAGCGGTGTAGGAGACGGGCGTTGGAGTGAGATGGTCACTGGACTGAGGAGGGTGACTCACCAGGATGGCGTAAACCTGCAGAGACACGAAGGAGGGAGAGAAAGACTCTCACTCTGACATCAAGGCATAATGAATAACAACATCGACATGACATTATTTATTTCTTCTTTTAAAATACCACCAATTAGAGCTGCTGTACTTTATTATAACCCAAACTCTACATTGAGCTTTATATTTATAAACATGTATAAAACATTTGAAGCTGATCAATACGACGAAATCTTGCAAACTTTGGTTACTTATCCTGCTCTAACCAGGTAAAGTATGGAGATCCAAAATTGTTGAAAGATGTAACATTTTAAATCATTCAATGGATAAAAATAATAATAGTTCTCTAAATGAGTCGAACATGTGAGTGGATTAACATAACATAATAATTCAATTCAGTACAGTTTATTTCAAAGACGCTAATCAACAGAACGTTTCAACTCGATGGACTTTAAAGAGACAATTTAATCAGGTCATACAGTCTGAGCTAAGCATCTTTTTAATCCAATAACATTGATCTAGGGAAGAACAAAAAGCCCAATGGTGAGAAATAAAATATATTTTCACCCAACTATCTATTCTATGATTATTAGGAGGCCTAACAGCTGAACCATATTTCCTTTTTTTATTTTCTACATTTTATTTTTTTATGAGTATCTACAAACATTTAATAAGTAATTTGTGGAAGTTTGAATCGAGTAGGAACTAGTTTAT